>VRLP01001882.1:0-108148 GCA_009660295.1 Lophius piscatorius
TATCTGACAGTTTTCCTAAACTTTATAGATTTTAGAAAATCTCAGAAATATGATCCAATTTATTCAGATAAAACGACAACATTGACGTTAAATCCGGCTCCACCTCTGCCAGACGTGCTTTAACTTCATTAAATGAGTAAAATAAAATTAGAAAAATACAAAATATATATATATTCACTCTAACTGAGGACATTGCGACAACTTTTAACGTTTTAAAAACTTGCCTTCTTATATTTATGCGGCTTTGATGTGACTTTTCTATCGATTTAATCAATTATACAGGATTTAAAGGCATATTTTTATATTCATATGTGATTTTATTGTTGTTTGTATTTTGCTGTTTCTCCTTTTTCTGCATTTATAATCTCAATACTTCTTAAAAATAATCCCATAATTTACCCGTAGAGGTCATGGGTTCGACCCCCAGAGAGGTTATTAAATATAACGTGTAACATGTAACGTTTTATATGTGTTATAATCATTCAATAATCTTAAACAGACTGGAACGTGTTTTAATTTAAACTCTTCTTATTAACGTGAGAATCTGCAAAAATGATTTTTGACTTTTTTTCTCATAAAAACGGCAGTGATGGTAATAAAACTTTAACCTCCAGCAGCAGAAAATAGTTGAAACTACAATTAATTCACTGCAGAGAAGTGATTTTAAATCTTTAAGTCATTAATCCACAACATCAGAACCAGAACCGGTCCGGATCCACGCTCAAGTATTATTACTACTTTTATTTTCAAGTTTTACTTCAAATAAACGTGAAGAATTCAAACAGCTTCAAAGTCTTGTAACTAATCTGATGTGATTTCATGGAGTCTGTTGACGAGATTTAAATCCCAGTTTGTTAAAGTCGGTGTTTTAAAATGTTATAAGCGAAGGTTCTGCCGCTCGGAAGCGAGAATCCAGGAATCTGGCTCCCGGGAAAAAACGCACTCCCAGACGAATAAAAGGACGCAGTGTGCTCGCTAGAAAAAAAACCCTCTGGAAAGCCGGAGCGAGGGAGAGAGAGAGAGAGAGAGAGAGGGGTGAGAGAGAGAGGAGCTGAGCCAGCCCACCTCTGCACACACACACACACACACACACACACATCTAAGCAACAGACATACCTGCGTAAAAACCTGGATGAGGTCTTGCTGCCTTCATTTCTCTCATTGACAAACCTGAGAGGAACAAACAAACAGACAAACAAACAAACAAACAAACAAACAAACAGAGACAATCGCTCCATCTCTAAAAGTCTAAATAAGGAGAAATCTTGGAGGCAACAAGTAAAAAGATGAGTTTTTTATTGGACTAGATGAGATCACAGACAGAAACGTTGATTCCTGGAAGTTTTTCTCCAGTAAAAGATTAAAAGTTTCATTTATATTTTCTTCCTTTGGAGTGAAATCATTTCATTTTCTTTAAAATCAACAACAATCAGTTCAAAAGAAAAACAAACAGACATAAATAAAGCCACCAAACATGATCAGTGTTAAAAATCATTCAAGGCAGAAGCACAACGGTCTAGGAGAACAGAACCCAGAAGCCCGTTTGGTCAGAACTCCCTCATGGACACGAGAAAAAAAAGAACATTTACTTCATTTGGAAAAGTCATAAAGGTAAAAATGCGATGCGGTCCTCTGCTGGGGGGCAGGTGTGGGCGGTGGGTGGGATGGGGGTGGGCAAGAGGACTGCAGGAGTGCTGAGATGTTTCCATCCGGACCGGACCGGCTGACTCCTCCTCAGGCGTTTGGGTTATTCTTCATCAGCACGATGTCGGCGTCCACCATCTCCTTCACCAGCTCCTGCGGGGGGGGGGGGAGAGAGAGACGCCGGCGCCATCAGACCAGACCTCCGCTCAGGAAGGAAAGTCGCTTCATCAGGAAGACGACTCCATTACAGAAACATCCACCGAGAGCTTCTTCTAAAGTCACCTTCATCTCACCGTCTCAGACTTTTAGTCCACATGTTTAAAACTTTAAAACGTTTATTTCTTTATCCGAACGGCAAAGAAAAAAAAAACGGCGGGAAATTCTGCCAAATACTTTGCTCTTGATTTTATATTTTCCTTATTAAAATTAAGAAAAAGGTTTAACCAAAAAGAATGTCCATATTTTTATAACCTCATATTGAGACGAAAAAATCCACGGAGCACATCCCCCCCCCCTCCCCCCTAACACCGGGCAACAAGTGCATCAGTTCACGACTTGGACCTCATTCCTTTGGAGAAACCAGAGGAGTGGAAAAGGACTAAACAATATATATATATATATATATATATATATATATATATATATATATAGATGATTATGGAAAAATCCAAACACTAAAAAGCACAACTAACTTAAGGTTACGGTTATTTTACGCGTGGAGTTTGGTGAAGCTAGAAGTTACGCTGAAGACGAGATGATTGACAGCTCTTTAGAGTGGCCTGAAACAACACCTTTCTACGGAAACCGCACAAAAAAACATTTTTAGTACAAAAACAAATCTCAAGTGGCATAAGTACGTAGTATTTACTTATTTATACGTGGGTAAAGTTCCACGAGGCTAGTTCCTACAGATAAGACGTTCTATCAGAGTCGGGGAGGAGATGACAATCAAAAAAAACAACAACATGTTTCCATGGAAACAAATTAAAAAGAGGATAAAAAGATTAAAAGTCCTAACTTAAGAACACGGATATATGACATGTGAAGTTTGTCGAAGCTAGAACGTAGAGTTTTCGATGGTTTTTCTCCGGACATGATGATTGACAGCTCTTTAAAGTCGCCTAAAACAACACGTCTCCATGGAAACCACACCGGATAAAAGAACAAACTCATCAAGTGACGTAACCGTGAAACGGGATTCATTTATGTGTTGAGTTTGGCGAAAGCTGGAACGTGAAGTTTAGGAGAAAACACTCTAAACTAAATGAATAAATGAATAAATGAATAAATGAATATATGAAAAATTACACTTAAGATGATGGGAACCTTTTTTTTTCTTCATGTTTATTTTTCTTTTTTACGCAAACTCTTCATCGTAAAAAGACTGTTTATTCAAGAAAGAGCATCGATTTAAAGATAAAACCTTTTTAATGCAAACCTTTCAAAATAAAATACCGGTGGACAAACAACTTTTAAATATCAGAGGATCTGATTTTATTTTATTTACAGATAATCAATAAGGGGAATATTGAAAAAGTCCTTTTGATCTCCTTTATTTAAAAATAAAAACGCAGCTGAGCAGAACTTTGATTCTTCTCTTTTATTTTTTCTATCTTTATGTTTTTCAGACAAACTGGAAAGAAAAGAAAAAAATTCTCTACTTTTATTATTGTTTGTTTTTTTTATTATTATTCTAAATTAAATTCCATTCCTCCGACCGTGAAGTTCTGCTCCAAAATTATTTCCAATAAAGATCCTTCCTGCAGAACCTAGAGGCCGTTCGGATCAGGGCCCGGCCCGGCCCGGCGAGGAGGCGGAGGTTTTTCTCTCTCGGACGCCGGAGGAGGTCTGAGGTCTGGGTTCTTCTAGCCTAGAGCGTGGATTCTTCCATTTGTTATCCTCGGAAGAATGAAAACGGGTCACCAGAACGAGGGTCCGACCCAAACGCTCGGCCGCTCACGTATTTATAGACTCTCAGTCGGCCCTTCATCCAGCGCAGCCACAAATCCTTAAAGGCTCGTCTTTATTTCATCGTCCGACATTGTCCTCTCTGTGACTTCATCCCATCACTCATGTGTGTGTGTGTGTGTGTGTGTGCGTGCGTGTGTGTGTGTGTGTGTGCGTGAAAACACTCCCTTTAACCCTTTAATGTTCTGCTCAGCTGTTTGGTTTATAATGTGACCCGGCCGGCAGCATGTAGATGCTAAAGAGTAAGGGGGGGCCGAGGACGGAGCCCTGAGGGACGCCACAGGTCAAAGTCTGCTTGATAAGTAGGATTTTTACTGGCAGCGTTAAACCCTGTGAGGAATTATTAAACAGATTTATGAGAGTCGACGCAAAGGTCAAATAGTTAAATGTTTCACCAAAAGATTTGTCATTTAAGGCGGATTTTAAATCGTGTCTAAACTCTTAAAAGCCCCGGAGGAAATTAAAAACGCGCAAAGAAACATAGTCGTAGGATTTCTTTGGACCGAGCCAGGTGTGTGACACCCACCTCAAAGGTCACCTTGGGCTTCCAGCCCAGCCTCTGGTACGCCTTGCTGCTGTCGCCCTGCAGGTAGTCCTGTAGGAACAGAAAGAAAAACAACAAAAAAAAAAAAAACGTCAAGAGGGAGAAATGAAAATAAATAATCTGTCACGTCTGATCTGACGTGACAGAATGACTTCAGCTCCACGTCTGAGACAGGAAGCGCAGAGATGAAGGGTGATGATTATTCTCTCTCTCTCTCTCTCTCTCTCGTGGGGAAAAAAGGGAGGTCACCGAGTCTCGCCGGCCATCAATCCCCCCCCCTCTCCGGTCTGCCCCCGTCGCTGCCACAGGATGATGAATTGTGGGACTCTGGAGGTGTAACCCCCAGCCCAGGACCCCCCCGCCCCCCTGCCCCTTACTCATTTCCCTCCCTGTTGTGTTAAGCACCGGGTTCAACATCCAGCGAGACCCTGCTGGAGACCACCAGAGAGACTCAAACCTTTCCTTCAACGTTAGCGGGACGCTTCTTTCCCGCTCCAACGGAACTGTTTTCTATTTCCTACCTCTTTTTTTTGCATCTTTTGTATGTTTGTCTCAGAAACACACTCCGGCCTCTCAAACTGAAGAACCGTCAGAACCATCAGAACCATCAGAACCATCAGAACCGTTTCTCTGACTGACCCTAAAACTGCTGCCAGTTCTAAAATTAATAAAATCCTTTGTTGGAAGAAATGTTTTCATTTTTCTTTTTTCTCCAACCTTAAACACAGTTGAGGCTCCGGTTCTTTCTGTCCCTGCTATTTTCTCTCTGCGTTGAAACTCTTTATAATATATATCTACGAGTGTGGACACCCGCATTCCTAAACAATGGTTCTGGAATGCTGCTCCGCTCTCCGCTGGGAACTTTCTCCACCAGGTTCTGGGACTGGAAGGGAAAATGGTCTCACATTTAGCCAGAAGACAGTTTAGCCCACAACCTCTTTAATGTTGGACCAGGGTGTGTGTGTGTGTGTGTGTGTGTGTGTGTGTGTGTGTGTGTGTGTTCTACCTCTGAAACAGCAGCACATGTAGTAACAGAGGTGAATCTATCATCTGCATGAATGTAAGGAGGCTCTAAGGACGGGGTGTGACGTTTGGACAACGTTTTATGTGTTTTAGCAGTTAGCAGCTAGTATCAGCTAATAGCAGCTCATAGTAGTTAGCAGCTAGTTTCAGTTAGTGGTGGCTAGTAGCAGTTAGGAGCTTATAGCAGTTAGCACCTAGTTGGAGTTAGTGGTGACTATTAGCAGTTAGCAGCCTGTGGCAGGTAGGAGCTAGTAGCGTTTAGCAGTTATTAGCAGGTAGGAGCTAGTAGCATTTAGCAGTTATTAGCAGTTAGTAGCTTATGGCAGTTAGCAGCTAGTGGCATTTAGCACCTAGTGGCAGTTAGCAGCTTGTGGCAGTTAGCAGCTTGTAGCAGTTAGCAGCTTGTGGCAGTTAGCAGCTTGTGGCAGTTAGCAGCTTGTGGCCGTTAGCAGCTTGTGGCAGTTAGCAGCTTGTGGCAGTTAGCAGCTTGTGGCAGTTAGCAGCTTGTGGCCGTTAGCAGCTTGTGGCAGTTAGCAGCTTGTGGCCGTTAGCAGCTTGTGGTAGTTAGCAGCTTGTGGCCGTTAGCAGCTTGTGGCCGTTAGCAGCTTGTGGCAGTTAGCAGCTTGTGTCAGTTAGCAGCTTGTGTCAGTTAGCAGCTTGTGGCCGTTAGCAGCTTGTGGCAGTTAGCAGCTTGTGGCCGTTAGCAGCTTACTATGTGAAGAATCAAATCCAGCTAAAATGTTTTCATTCTGAGAAGTGCCGTCCTGCTTCGCTCCTGCGAACCAGCAAACCAAAGTCAGATCTCATCCAAAGACCGCAACCGATTGGAAAAACCCTGCTGCCGGTCTAAGCGAGGCGACCACATCACACCGATCCTCGCTGCCCTGCAGCGGCGGCCTGCGGGTTTCAGAACTGATCTGAAGATTTTACTGCTGGATTTTAAAGCCTTGAATGTTCTGGCTCCGGATCGGATCTGCGATCTGCTGACTCCCTGTGAGCCTGACCGCTGTGCAGGATCCTTCTGGCAGGGCCCAGATGATGGTTCCTGGTTCTGGACCTTCTACAGGACTGTATTCACGTGACGCCTCTCCGGTCTGCTCGACCAATCACGGCGCTTCCGCAACGCGAGCCAGAATCCACCTCCTTCATTCACCCATGGAAACATCTAATGAGAGCCTGCTGGAGTTCAGCGTCTTTCTCACGGACAATTTGATCGTCTGCGTTTGATTTATTGAGTTTAATCGTTTTTTGATCATGTTTGGATCTTAAATGTTAGACTTTTCAGTTATTTAAAGCACTTTGTAGATCTCCTTTTGAAAGGTGGTATAAAAATAAAGCCACCTTTCTCATTATTATACGATTAATACAAGCATTTTATTGAAAGTTATTCAAATCTGATCGTTTTTACGAGGCCCTGATTAAAAAAAAAGAAATGCAAAATAAAAAATTTGAGTTATTTCACTTTTGTAATGTAAATGCAGTCAAATGAACATTTTTGGTTTATTTGAATTATTTTCACACAAAGTGAGAAATCAACCAAAATAATGCGGACAGAACTCAGACCTGGTTCCCTCTTTTCTCAGCTTGTAGTCAAAAGTCCCATAATGAGCTTAATAATGGCTATTAAAAGAGATAAAGTGGTTCCTAACTGAAGGGTTAAACCCCAGAAAAGTCCAAATCCACTTAAATGTGAAGTTATGTCCAAAATATTGTTGTTTTTTGTTGAAAAAAATCTCCCCTAGTGAGTAAAATATAAACTGTTAGTGTGAAATATAAATATAAATATCTCTAAATAAAAAAATCTCCTCCAGTCGATTCATATATTCACCACATTTTGACTATTATTATTATTATTAGTATTATTATATTCAGAAAACATTGTATTATGTAAGAAGCTCCCCCTAGTGGGTAAAGAAATTAACTTAATGAATGAATTAGATTTAAACACCATAAAGATCTGGTAGATAAATATGATACAAGATCGATCGCAAAGTCAAAAGTCGGACTAAATCCGACCAACGGTTGAGAAAGGATGGCCCCGAAATCGTGTGGAGGAAAATCTCCCCCTAGTGTCAGAAATAAAATACCCACCTTTCCCAAAATCACACCAGTTCCTCCTCATACTTAGGTCTACGTTGGGATAAAATTTGAAAATTGTCCATGAAATAGTTTTTGAGTTATGATCGGAAAAAAGTGTTTTTTTCGTAGAAAAAGTGTTTTTTCGTAGAAAAATGCGATTTATATGAATTACTGGTGTAAATATGATATTCACAAGATAGATCTCCTCCGGTCGATTCCGTGGTCATGTCTGACACATCTGCCGAATGTTTTATCGATGCTATCAGCAGGTGAAATCTGACGCTGACCTAAAACTCAAATCCCTAAAGGTGTGGGATGAAGATGAGCGTGGGACGAGCGAAGGTCGCCAGCATCAGACCGGGGAAAACCATTTCTGGATCCGGCTCTGTGCGCCGGGGCATCGTTACAGACGAGGAACCATCCGTCCAGCACATTATTGTCTAAAATATTGGATTAAGTTTCCATTAATGGATGTTAGATGCTGAGCTGCAGCCACGAAAAACAATCCCAGACCTAAACACACACACACACACACACACTCACACTCACATACACTCACACTCACACACACACACACACACACACTCACACACACACACACACACACACACACACACACACACACACACACACACACACACACACACACACACACACACACACACACACACACACACACACACTCACACTCACACACACACACACAAACACAGGATGGGAGTAGTGTCTGTGTCTGACGTTGAACTTCTTGAAAATGTCTTTTTCTGGGTGATGATGATGATGATGTTCTTTATCATCATTATTATTATTTATCATTATTTATTTTTTTACAGTGAAGGGGCTTAATCACCCTCTGCTGATCACACGCCGAGGCAAATACACTGAACACGCACATGGCGGGCTGCTCGGCCCGCCGCCGCGGTTCAGTTCCAGGTGAGCGCTGGTATTTTGTTCTGAAGTCCTCCTGGTGCTGGTGGAGTCCAGCAGACGAAGGTCCACTTTCTCCTCCGTCTGTAACGGCAGGACAATCAGCTCCTTCTCATTACTCATTACGTCCGTTTTTGGCTCTGAAGCCGTAAGTGGAAACGTTTTCAGACTAATTACCTGCAGCAGTGAGACATAATTAATCACGGGGGCAGAATGTAATTATTATGGGTTGACTGACTCCACAATTACATTAAATAATCCTTCTGCTTCATAATTATATTGATTAAAGTTTGTAACGGAAAACCGTTTGTAGCTGGCATGAAAGACGGCGAAAAGAAAAGTTCTTGTCACGAAGGCCGAAGACGGTCTGCAGATATTATACTTTGGTAAAAACTGAGCTGGTTTTGAGTTTGTGGGATCCCTGGTTGCTGATTGGACGCCGAGAGCCGAGAGGGCGGTTCTTGTCTGAAATGAGCGTGTAAGTGGCCGATGCCAAAAAAATAAATAAATGAAGGGAAAACGAACGTAAGAGTGTCGGTGAGCTGCATCATGGAAAAATGCCCTGATATGCATACATACTCTGATCAGCCATAACATTATAACCACTGACAGGTGGAGTCACATTTACATTGATTATCTCGTTACCATGGTACCCGTTAGTGGGTGGAATGTATTACTGAATGTTTTTTATCCTGAAGTTGAGATAGTTAGTGAGTTGGAAGAAATGGGCAAGTGGAAGAATTTTAGCGATTTTGAGAAGACGAGTGGGTCAGAGCATCTCCTGAACTGCTGTCAGGTGTTCCTGGTCTGCAGTGGGTCGTACCGACAGGGTCATGGGTGGTACCGACAGGGTCATTGGCGGTACAGACAGGGTCATGGGCGGTACCGACAGGGTCATGGGCGGTACCGACAGGATCATGGCCACAGTTAGAGAAAGATGTCAGAACTGTTTGGGTGGCCCAAGGAGAGCTGCACAAGTTAGGCAGGTGGTCGTAATGTTATGGCTAATCATGTGTATATAGGAATGGAACCCAGTCCTCGATCCCATCACCCACTTTGTGGCGGGGGATGAAAATGTCCGCTTTGGTGCAGAATCTCTGGTAATGTATCGGCAGGAATAACAAACATTCTCAAACCGTCTCCCGCGCTAACAGGATGTAAAAGGAGCTGCGCCTCGCATCATCATTATCATCTTCGTCACCGTCACGCCTCGCTTCTGAAGGCTCCATCTGAGCCTGGCAGGCGAAACATCTGGCGAAATCAGACTCTTGTCCGCTAAGTCTGCTGTCTTAGCAGACAACCGCACGGTTCGGCACGCAGGAAGTTAATCCAGCGCCTGGTCTTTCTCAACCGGGCTTTCTGCAGGTGACAGAGGATCTCACCCTCCGCAGAGTGAGCGGCTGCCTCCTAACAGCTAACGAGAGCTTTCTGCGCCCAAGTGAACTCACCCTAAACAGAGCATGTAGCAAATAATTCAGCAGGAACCACTAACAGATGGAGCTACGGTATAATCTTCATATGGATCCGATTTGGTGCCGGCGTTTGGGTCCGGCCTGTTTTAGCAGAGCTAAAGTAGTGATACCCGACAACCGCTGGAAACTATAAATCAGGGTTTCCGTCTCCCAGACACAGATTTAATGACAATATGAAGCACGCCCAATCATCCGCTGAGGATGTGCACTGCAAAAAACTCAAAACTCAAAAACTCCAAAAAAAAAAAGATGATTTTAAAAAAAATTATTTCTAGTCAAAATATCTTATCGCACTTGATTTAAGGAAATTTATGAGGTGGTTTAAGGATATAGGATAGAAAAAGTAAAGAGAAAAAAAAAGAATATATTACGATAAAAACCAAACAAAGAAAAGTGATACTGTGTGATTGAGCATAAAAAATAAAAAATAAAAAAATATCATCAAAAATCGTTTTAAGAAGTCTTGATCTAAATATTACGTCTTATTTTTTATAGAAATATTGGCAGATTATTTTAATTATTATTAAAAACTAAAAAGAAAATACTTTGTAGTCATTATTTTCTTTACTTATTTTTGAACGGGAATTTTTTCCAGTGTGAAAAGTGACATTGTGACCAGATCTCTGTAAATTATCTTCATCTACACTGTTAAACAAAAAAAAATCTGTGTTATTTATAGTAAAATAGCTGCAGCGGCGGTTTCCAGAATTTCACTGTAAAAAAAAAAAAAAAAATTATAGTGACCATGTTTAAGGTAAAACGGTAAAAATGTCATGATCTACTGTAAACGTGTTTTACGGTAGAAAGGCAGGACAAATAAATTCTGATAAATTCAGATTCTTTTAAACTTTGTCTCGTTTAAACTGTTAAAGACTTTTTATCAAAATATTTAATTTTATGAAAGTAAAAAAGTCATCAGAGACGGTAAAATGTAAAACAGCCGTAGATACGGCGCATTAACCTTTATCAAGAAATAGTAAATATCTTTATTCTGTATCGTACAGACTGTTTTTTTGTTTTTTACAGTGTACCCATATGTTCCAGCACTCATTTCTAACCTCCTCCTTCCTACTTTTGTTTTTCTTCTATTGTTTATTGACAAAATCCATCTCCCCTAACCTACTGTGAAAAAGTTCTTTCACACTGTAAACCAACCAAAACAGGATTCAGTTTCATCCACAGTGAGACCATCTCTATTTCTGTTGGACCAAAGTCCAGTTGTTTGATGCAGGTGAGATTTCACACCTGAAATTTTGGTCTGGTTCCAAGAGAGGAGTCAGAATGTGTGAACCAAACGAGGGAGGTGTGAGTTGTTTCACAGATGTCGTGATTTAAAAAAAAAAAGTTTTTTACAGCATGACCCTTTAATGTTCCGCTCAACTCTTAGGATGAACATCATCTAAGTCTCTATTTCTTAATGATTGAACCTGTATAATAAGACCAAGCGGCAGCATTTATATATATGTCAAAGAGTAAGGGGGCCAAGGATGGAGCCCTGGGGGACACCTCATGTCAAAGGGGGCCCCAACAGAGAACGATAGAAACCTCGACTATTGAGAAAGTCATAATCGATAAAAACGTAGGATTCTTTTACGGCATATTAAATCATGTGAGGACTTACTAAACAGAATTATATAACTTCATGCAACAAAAATAAATCTAATAAGAATTTATTTTGTAAACATGTTTAACCAAAAGGTAGATAGAATTTCATTTTACTGTTTAAGATTACGCAAGACCAAATCATTCTTTATTATATGGTAATTATTTTGACTCTGTCTGTTTTTTAAAATCTGGCCTTAGGACTCATTTTTATTCATTGACTCGTAATCCATTACGAGTGTTTTGACTTTTCTTTCTTGTGGACTTATTTCTTTCCTTTGATGTAAACCTTGTGATTTTATCATGTGCCGGTACTTTTTATTGACCCCGCCGTACTTTTAAACGCTCTTATAAATAAAGATGAGTTCAGTGTTTTCTACAGAAGTGATTGAATTCACCTCAGAAAAAAAACATTTTTGCCCTGTTTTTTTTTTTAAATTAACGATTTAGTTATCTCGTTAATTCTGAAAAACAGAGCTCTGTTTTTCAGAATGAACAAGATCGGTCTCACTCACGTGAGAATTGGATTTCACGGACGCAACCTGTTTAGTTTAATCCAGGCGTATTTCATTGGGAGACACTCACGACTCGTAGTAATATAGATGCTCTTATTATTAGTTTGTCAACTTTGTGCGGGCTCCAAGGACTTTGCGGCTTTTCGGACGGAAAAAATCCGGAACTCTATTTTTCTGTAATATTGAGATAACGAAGTTGTTAATTCAGAAAGAAATAGGGCAATTTTGCATTTTGCGTAATAATATAGATGCTCTTATTATTAGTTTGTCAACTTTGTGCGGGCCCCAAGGGACTTTGCGGCTTTTCGGACGGAAAAATCCAGAACTCTGTATTTCTGTAATATTGAGATAATTAAGTCGTTAATTCAGAAAGAAAAAGGGCAATTTTGCATTTTTCTTAAGTGAAAGAAATACGCTTCTGTACATTTCTGAGTATCTAAGGTATTAAATGAATAAATGCCCCAAAGAATACGTAAAGAAATCGTTTTTCCACAGTTGACAGTTTTCTCGGCGAGAACACTAAACAGAATTCCATACAACAACAGATGCAAACGATTACAGCCTATTCTTCACTCTACAATATCCAAACTAAGTCCAGGAACCAACACAGAACCTTCTGGGCCCCAGAAAACACTGCAACAAGTACCGACATAATGGTATAAAGATATGACTCAGTGAAACTTCAGAAAACCATTGTCAGCTCGGTCCAGACTCCACCAAAGTCATAAATCAACGAGGTCCAGAAAAAAAAAAAAAAGCCGCAGACTTCTCTGGGATCAAGTTCATCGGAGACACAAAGTGGAAAATTGTGTTGTGGTCTGACGAGTCAACGTTTCAATTTGTTTTTTTGGGAAATTCTGAACATCGCGGCCATCGGGATGAAGCGAGTATCAGCAGTAGGGGTGTGGTAGCGCCCACGGGTTCTACCAGCGCCGCCCGGACGCCGTCTTTCTGTTCATTTGCGAGACTGATGTGTGTGCGAGAAATGCGATTACAGATACCGAGGCCGGTTGAGCAAATTGGGTAATCTATCAGGCAATAATGTGGAGAGACTTTTGTTTCCAAACTTCGGGGATGACTGGTCCCAAACGCTGGCCGGGTGTCGAAAGAAAAAGGTTTTGGTAACAGAGTGGAAAACATGATCCGGTCTCCACTTTTTCTTTTTTTTTTTTTGGAACTCACCGCAGGAATTCAATTCAGTTTAAGCGTTTATGCGTAAAAAAACAACAAAAAAAAAACAGACACTGTTGGAATATATATACGCCGGGATATAGAAAAAGATTATTCAATGCTTTCTGCTTTTATTTGCATTTTGCACCGCATCGCCACTTTTTAGTGCAGAGGGTTTTCTCTCTCTCTTCCTTTTATTCTTTTTTTTTCTCCAAAGAAAAAATGTAACAAAACATGTTTTAACAATTTTTTTTAATTTTTTTATAAAAGTCATTTCTAATTGGCTGACCCAATAAATCAACCATGATGCGTTTATGACTCTTCTACTAGAGGTAATGCTCCGGTGGCTCATCATCATCATCATCATCCAGCCAACACAGAGGAGTGGAAATGCTGGGAAACACCGATCACATGTTCAAATGAGGAATTATTAACCGTTATTGTTGACGGGAAAATGACCTCTGTTCAACATGAACACAACTTTTTTTTCTCAATCCATGTAGTTTATATTTCTTCCTGAACTAAAACCAGTTTAAGTGTCTGAACAGAGATGAAGCTCACACTACTGGGATGGAAATCAGGAAAGCCGGTTTAGCCTGCTTGGTCTACCGGTCCGGCGACATTGAGTAACGAAGCAAAATGGTGATTCATAATGTTCAATGGAAGGGAGAGAAGGAAACTTTACTGGCTTTGATGTGTCATCCTGAAAATGATTCCAGTTAGAAACAACAACCAACCAAAAAAACCTACCAAATGACCAACAAGACAATAGAGCAACCAAAGAACCAACCAGCTGAAGAACCTGCCAAGGAGCTGAACAACGGAAGAGCCTAAGAAGAAAATAATTAACCAGCCAACCAACCAACTAAAGAACCAATCAGTCTACGAACCAAACAACCAACCAACCAATCGACAAAAGAGCCAAGCCCCAAAAGAACCATCCAAAGAGGCACCATGGAGCCGAAAAACCAAAGATCCAACCGACCAGCCAACTAAAGAACCAATCAATCCACCAACCCAGACCGCAAATCAACAAAAGGGCCTAGCCTCCAAGGAACCAACCAACGAAAGAGCTTAACAACCAAAGAAACAGCCAACCACCCAACCAACCAACCAACCAACCCACCAACCAACCGACTGACCAAGAAGCAAACCAACCAAAGAGCCTATCAGCCAAAGAACCAACCAACCTAAGAACCAGCCAACCAAAAACCCACCAGTGGTAAAGGTTTTGGGAAGGCATTGATATTTGGTTTAAAGTACTTGTTGATACGTGAGTTCTTCATGGGTCGGTTATCAATCTGCTCCTAATCCGCCACAGCGCTGATGATACTTAGACGGGAGGAAAACCTTCTCAGCTCTAATAAATCAACCCCATGACCGGCCGTCGGCCGTCCGCCGTCTCTCCCTCCTGACACCCTCCGCTCTCATAAAGATGAGAAGCCATAAAAAATAATCCTTGGAAATATAAAAGCGGGAGACAAATAGAGTGTGATCACGGTCCATAAAGCGCCCGGGCAGTAAAAGGCACTCAGGGCAGACATTTAACGCAAAGGAATTCTGCTATCACTGAGAGGCCTTTAAATAAATCACACGGCAAACCGGGATTGACCCCCCGACACATGAGGGCATGCACACCGACATGTAGCAGCACGTGAACACACACACACACACACACACACACACACACACACACACACACACACATCTCTTTGTATGCACAGAAAGGTAGAGTGTCCCAAAATTGCATTTATTTCCCTCCCAGCTGAAAGCCCACCCACTTACGGGAGACGGATCAAACGTTCTCAAGCAAACAACTCTTCTCTCGCTCTCAGAGAGTTGCATGCTGGGAGGCTATGATGTGGTTTTGGACGTCCAGTAGCGTCTCTGGTATTTGTACAGTAGTGGACACGAGGCCGCAATATCCAGAGACTTCAAAAGGAAATGTGATGAAGAGCAGGGAACGTTGTGAGAGTCTGAAGCTCTGCGTCCCCAGCAGACCCATATGTTGCGACCTTTGACCTCCCTGTGGTTTTCATGGAAGAACTCAACCCCGATCCGTGGCTTTTATACCCACGATGAATTGCTATTACGACAGGAACAGCAGGGACGAAGAGGAGATTTCAGCTCTCCCACCGGAACGCCTAGGCCACTTCCTGTCTGTGTAGCGACATGGCGCCTGCTGTGCGTCCAGGTGTGGGGGCCGGTTTTGAGCGTGTGCAGGTGTGGAAAGGAAGAGCTTCGCCGCTCGCCGCTGTTCCAGACCCGGAGTCACAAATCTGTCACTGGTCGATTCTAAACGCTCCTCCGGCACCATCTCCTCCGGCGATCACTTCCTCTGAAGCACAAAAGCCCCCCGGCCTCATGTGGAGGGAGGGATGAAGCAGGGGGTCATGTGATGACGTCCGAACTCTGAGTGAAAAAAAGGTCTATGTATATTTTATTGACGTCTTAAGTGTTTAAAACTATTCAAATAACACATTACGCTTCCTTTGTTTTAATCTTTACCACAAAGGTTTTTTTTTAATTTTATTTTAATTTGATTATTTACGCGCGAAAAATAAAGACTTTGATCGGATGTATCTTTATTTAATTCAACTTTTTGTTTTTTGCTTTACTCTGCTTTTATACATGTGAAAAAAAATGATGATATGTTTAGTCAAATTCTGTTTTTAAAGGTTTGTGGAGAAACACACACACACACACACACACACACACACACCTACCACAAACACACACACATGCTGCCGACTTGCTGATTTTCTGATTGAGAGACTGCAGTTCTGCCTTCAAGCTGCAGAACTGTTTTTGCAGACTCAGAAACCTCCACCTCAGCTTCCATCGCCACGGGGGTGAGAAGATAATGGCTGAAATTTGAATTTTGGGGGTGAACTGCTCCTTTAACCGTGTCCCTGTGTAAACCCGCCGTGACCACCCCGATCGCTGATTGGATGTTTATTTTTCATCAGGCTCGTTAAAACATCAAAGAACTGAATAGAAAAGTGAGATGATGTGTCTTTAGGAATACAAGACAGTTATTAGCCACTCCCAGGCAGAGGTCAAAGGTCGGGTGCAGTGTGTGCATGTGTGTGTGTGTGGGAGAGAGTAGGAGCTGGGTGAGTTATAGCTCAGGTTTCCTTCCCTGACTCCCCATGCAGCTTGGCCTGCACACAATGTGTTAAGTGACCTCTAAAGGGTGGCCCTGTCACACTGATGAGTACGTACACTACACACACTACACACACTACACACCACACACACACAGATATGCATACAAACAACAGGAAACAATTAGCAGAGAAGCAGGAAAGTGTGAATCTCCACAGGAAAACCCTAAAAAACCATTTGCGATTGCTTAAAAGCCAAACATCAGGGACTTCACTGCGTCTCCTCACCTCTCGCTCCATCCCTCGCTCTCGCTCTGGCGCTCGGTGGCGTTGATTGCCCTCCATCGCGCTCATTAAAATTCCTCGGGGAGCCGCGCGATAAATATTTACGCGGCTGAGGACGCACTCCACACACACTCCAAACACACTCGAGAGGCTGGATCTGACTGCCGATAGCGTTAAGTGTCCGACGGCGCTTTTCCGAGAGAGACCCCCCCCACCCCTGGCCCCCGCCCGGCCGTATGTGTGAGGCGTTCAGTGTGGAGATAGAGGGACGAGGGCTGTCGGCTGTTAATCACGCTTAGATGTGTGTTTCTGCGTGTGTGTACAGGGATAATCTCTTAATGTGTGAAGTTTATGGAAATGAAGGGGAAAATATCACACATTTGCACATCTGGATATAAACGCCTCTACACACACACACACACACATAAACACACACTCACACTCAGACACACACGCACACACAGAGAGAGAGAGAGTAACCACAGCGGAGCTGGACTCCTCACTACTGTTCCACCCTCCTCCTCCTCCTCCTCCTCCTCCTGTATTCTATTATTCCTGCGGACGGGAAACAGATCATAATTCCCAGAGTCAGCAGAAAGCGGCAGACTGAGAGAGGGAGGGAGGGAGGGAGGGGGGGGAGAGAGAGAGTCAACCAGAGAGCGGAGGGGCTCAGGTGACTGCTCACTTCCACTGAGGTCAAACTGAAACTGTGCAGCTCAGTCATTCCCAGCAGAAAGTGAAACGAGTGTTTAGTCTGTTTGCACGTTTGTATAATGGAGTCTGGGCGAAGCGGTGCATTGTGCAACGCGGCTAACGCGCACGCCACCAGAGTTCTATCGGCCTCTGGGTGTTTCGTATTTCAGGAGGCATCAAAAGGCCCACGTAATTTGCCTTCTTTAAACAACATTCTTTACAATCATACTGGCGAGAGAGAGAGAGAGAGAGAGAGAGAGAGAGCGAGCGAGCGAGGGAGGGAAGGATGGAGAGGGATCCAGTCTTATCTTAATTGTCCTGTAATCTCCGTGTAGCAGCGAGGGCCTCCACAGCCAGCCTCTGTGTTTAGGTAGATGCAGATTACTACTCTGAGTACTCAAAGGTACTTTTGGTTCTGAATACTGCCGACATTTGCAGTTTTATTCATCGCTCTCGTCTCTCCGGAGAATCTTTTGATGCCAGGATCAGATAACGAGACTATAGGCCGGTTCTAACACTACATGGTCGTTGCCGACAAACGCTTTGCATCTGCCCTGTGTATGACGACAGCTTCCTGAAGAGTGACATCATCAACGAGCAACCACGCGTCATCTGTTTGCTGCAGTGGTAGTAACAGAGCCGAATCCGACATCTGTATCAATACAAGGCTGGACGGGACAGCGATGTGAGATTACGACCATGTGTAAAGATTCCCGCGCACAACTATGAGCTAAATAGCAGCTAGCAGTTAGCAGCTATCTCAAAGAAAAAGAAAAAAAATCAAGCGACATTGTCTTGAGAATGGAGGTAACCAATGATCACAGCTACCTGATGACATCATCAATGAGCATCCATGTGTCGTCGGGGACGCTCCTGTGAGCCATGAAGACACAAAGAACAAAGTCCACAGTATTCGCTTCGAGGCGCCCAGGATCGGGTCAACAGGATCGGGTTTTGATATCCCCGAAAAATGTAGGATATCATCGTCATCGCAGCCGCGTCCGTTGCGGATCCTTGCTGATTACTTAAAAACTGTTTCATGGATCATTTTTAAATTTCATACCATCATAGATCTTAGTGCGAGGAAGAACTGCATTGATTTTGGGAAAGATCGATCGCATATTTCCGTCAACAACTTTGGAAATATCAGCTTTGGGGAATAAGTCTGGGAAAATTTCCTCGCATTCTACCGAAAAAAGTCGTGGATGTCATGGAATATTGGTTTTTACGTCAGCCGTCCGTCCTGCGTTTTAACGCGATAACTCCAAAAACGATCGAAAGGATCATTTTCCTCCGTTGAACTGGAATGATGGGAAAGGTGGGTTGAATATTTCTACCACTAGGAGGAGCTTTTTCTCTCCAAAGGTTTTCGTGCCGAATGGATCAACCGCCATGTGACAGGAACGACTAATTCTTATGATTTTTTTAGAAACAGACCATTAATGGAGGTGCGTCGTCTAATACGTGTCGTCACACGTGTCACAGATGGATGTTTGTCCTTCTATCTAAAACTACGAGTCTCTGATCTCACAGTCCTTGCGGCGGTAGAAAAGCACATGATGGTAGACGCCGCTTCCCTTCTAGCACACCTTCACCTCAGAGGCTGGATTTAAAGACACAGGGGATATATATTCAGCAGGAGAGATCATTTTCTGGACCTCCGGAACACAGAAACAACCAGGTTCCCTAGGCCCCACCGGGGATCACTGGTTCACGTCGCTGGAATGAACTGGACTTATGTGGATTCTGGTGTGATTGCTCGTGTTGCTGCGAGCCTTTAGCTCTAGCTGACGGCTAAAACCCATAGCACTAACACAAAAAAAAAAAAAAAATGCAAAGTTGACAGTTTTGTAAGACGCACCAAGTCTGGATTAACATTTCAATTTGATCTACAGTCTTCAAGCTTTGCTCTGATTCTTGGTTTTGAGTCCAGGAATGAGAATGGGATGGTGTCGAGCGCTCAAGTCCACCAAGGCCAAACAGTCCTGCACATCTGTTAAGCCCAATCCCTCTAGAATGTCTCGTGGAAAAACCTTCTAGCAATGTTCGCGTTTTACAGTAAATGTCCCAAACGCCCTGACCTGCGATGATGATGAAGAAAATGGAGTCGCTCCAGGAAATCGGCACCAAAATGTAACCTCTCTGGCCCCGTGCCCCGTCCTTCAACCCAATTTCTTGGGAATCCACCCAGACGTATTTTTGTAATCCCTTTAATAAATACCTTGGAAGGAGTAACATTAAAAGCACCTGCCAAATATCTTGTAGGTCCCAACATTTCTGCCAATGCAGCTCTGTAATGTGCTGACACCCATGAAACCTGATGCTGGTTCTCCAGTCTTCCTTCCTTAGACCACTTTGGTAAGTTCTAACCACCGCAGACTGGGAACACCCAACAAGACCTGCAGTTCTGGAGATGTTCCAACTCAGTCGTCTGGCCACCAACCGACCAGATCATCAGTGTCCTTCACTTCACTTCACCTGCCGGCGGTTATAATCTTATGGCTGATCGGAGTGCAACGCGAAAGACCGATCCAAAAATGATTCTGTTCAGACTTCTTCTCGGAACTCTGCTTCTCCTGCTGTCAAAAGGCAGGAGCATGACTTCAGAGAGGAGTCACCAGCTGGAGCTGGAGATTATCATGACCTCAGCCCAGGAAGTTAGGCGAGCGGCTCGGTGTCAGTTAGCAGGATTACACGAAAAGCACCGAACAAATTTTCATGAAACTTCATCGGAGCGTTGGCCGTGTGGCGTGGAAGAATCCTTTACATGTTAGGAGTGGTGACAGCGAAGAAGCCCAACCGAGAACGGCTTCTTCATCTTTTGAGCCAAGGGAGGTTTTTTTCTTTTTCCGTGCGTTTATGTCAATGAGGCCTTTTAATGCAGAGTTTGTTCAGCAGCCTCACCTCACGATGGTTCTGTTCTGCTCACACTGTGGCGGTTCAGCGCCACATCACTGTTCTGTTTTTAAAATAGCGAGCCGGAGAAGGCGAGGAAGACGCAAAGTTGCATTGAAGAGCTCCCAGAAGTCATGCCGCCCCAATTTGAAGACATTTTTGGTAAATATTTGTCTTTGTTCTGTTAGCGTCTAACCGCTACTAGCTACTGTTACCACGGTGATATTTCACCAGAGCGCTTACCTACCCACCTTATGTTCTCACAGATGTTCAACTCCATCATGTGACTTCCCCTGCCGCCGTTTCACACCCACCATTTTGCCTCTAATGCTTTGATACATAGCGGAGACCCCGAATAAAAGACGCGACAGGCTAACCTTAAGCTAAGCTGCGTAAACAGAGCTTCAACCCTTTTAAAGTCCTGTTCAGCTGTTTGGTTGAGCACATTTTGAGCCATTATTTCTTCTTCTGCATACGTTTATCCTGTTTCTATACAATGGCTAGTGGCAGCATATATATTATTAAAGAGTAAGGGACCAAGGATGGAGCCCTGGGGGTCACCACAGGTCAAAAGAGCTGATGAAGAACTCCTATGTGATAAGAAGGGGTTCTTTTTATGGCATATTAAAGCCTTTGATGACCAGAATTAAGACTGGTCATCTTAATTACCTTTAATAAGAGTCTTATTAGACTCTAATTATGTCTAATAAGAGTCAAAACCTCTATTTCATTAAAAGTGATGTAAAATAACATCATGAAATAATTGAAGTCTCATTTTTTTCTCTCTACGACAAGACATTTATTCATTTCAGTCTTTTTATGTTGAGTTTAGAGTGTCTAAGAGATTAAAATGAATAAATGCCCCAAAGAAATCAAATATGCAAAGACAATTGTTCCATAGTTTTTTTTTTGTTTTTGTGAGAACATTAATTAAACCACCAGATTACCAAAAAAAAAAAAAAGAGGAGCCATTCCATTTAGGAGTAGATCCGGATTATTTGTTGCTGTGGTCTTAAACGGACCATAAAGACGCTTTGATGGTTCAAAAGTCCTGAAAAGTTCTGACTGTTGGAGGTATTTGACTTCTTCTCTGTTATCCGTTATCATAACACTTCATTTAATATGCAAATTTCTCAGCCATCGCCACATGGGAACTAAAACATCGATGTTTTAAGCGAGATGAGACTAAAAAAAGAGGGGCGAACGTCTCGGCCTCCATCGCACTGACAGATCTTATTAAGTTACCCATCAGCCCCCATGACGCACACACACCACAGAACATACATACTGTATAGGTTACATACTGGCCCCCATGTTAGGGCGCCATTCTGCAACAAAGATGGTGGATGTGAGGGAGATCACACACACACGCACACACACACACACACACACACACACACACACACACACACTGATATGCAGTGATGAATGTGATCTAATTCAGCTTTTGGCTGTGTTTTCGGTGGTTCCACACTTTATCTGCTCTCTGCTCCTTCTACACTATTTATTAGAATCTCACTCTTTCTTTCTCTCCTCCCTCTGAACAAACTACCGCACAGCCTCCTCCTTCCTCTCGCCGCCATCGCCAGTCGTCACTCTCTGCTCTCTGGGCCTCGCTCAGAAAAAAAACCCTCTTCTGTTTAATGGATGTTTATACGTAAAAAAAAAAACATGATTAAAGCTGATTAAGGATTAAATATTTGATTGAATGTTCTGTCAATAAAGTTGGAAAAAAACAAAAAGGGGAATCTGAGAAGACAAAAGTCAAGATGTATTTTTAATCTCTATCTATCCACAGGGCTGTTTTGGACTTATTTCCCCCGGTTCTGAGGAATCCGTCTACAGATCTGAATTCCTCTGCCTCGACACAATCTGGTTAAAAAGGACAAAATCAGGGGTTGGATACTTTTCCAGATTCACCTTTTCTAAACCCTTTTCCTCGAGACTATTCGCCCGAGTCCAAACGGGCTTCTAGTCAGAACTGTGAACGGATTCCTCTGCGGTGACGTTGCTCACCGGTGATGAACTCAGCCCATCATTGCGCTTCACTCTAAAAGCAGCAGGACCAGACAAAGAGGTAAGAGGCCTGCTTAAGCACGTCCCTCAGTACCGGGTCAGGTCCTATCAATCCCTCCTCGCCGCCGTTTCTATTCTGCCACCGCGGCGTGGAGGAAGACAGAAGGAGAGGAAGAGACCAGAGCTGGTGTTGGGAGGGGGGGGGGGATGATTTGGATGACATATGGGGAGGATGAGGGAACAGACTTCTATAGGCTACATCTCCACCCGAACGCCATTTCCTCTCTGAGCAGCATTCCTCGTCTTATCAGCGCTAATAATCTGGCGTTCTCATCGTGCCCAAACAGGGAGAGCCAGAACCTGAGAGAGTGAGTCGTCTGTAGGAGCGAGAAAAGACCTTCCCCCTTCCTCACTCTCTCTCTCTCTCTCTCTCTCTCTCTCTCTCTCTCTCTCTCAGGGTGCTGGTTGGTGATACTTAGTAATAAATCTGGGAGACAAAGTTAAGAGGAAGTGGTCACAGGCGGAGCGTCAGAGGCGTGGAGCGCCAAACTCCACAAAGATCCGGCCCGTAAAACAATTAAAAGCATTATTAAAATAATCTACGAAAACCGACTCCACCATCATCTTATGAGATCGTGATTATAACGCCTTTATAACACTCTCTGATTATTCTCATGGTGGTGTCGTCTATATAGTGACTTTACTGTATGTGAGCTATTATAAAGTTCACGCCTCACGCATCATGACAACCTCTACATACCTCATCAATCAACTCTAGTCAGGGCTCATTATGCTATAGCAGTCTATGCATGTTCATAGGAACAAGAATGGAATCCTCAGGATGTGATCAGGCAACAAGTTCAGCAGAAGGTTCTTTTTTTTTTCCCTGTCGGCTCTGGACGTTTTATCGGAGAAAAAGTCAAATTAAATAGAGCGGAGGGTATTTTAGGGCAGTAAGTGAACATTTCTTCTTGTACCTGATGAGATGAAAGCAGGAAAAAGAGGAGAGCGTAAGGATCTTAGTGAAACTAAGACCACTGGATCAGAACCTCTCCAGAACA
The DNA here is from genome assembly GCA_009660295.1 of Lophius piscatorius. Taxonomy (NCBI): domain Eukaryota; kingdom Metazoa; phylum Chordata; class Actinopteri; order Lophiiformes; family Lophiidae; genus Lophius; species Lophius piscatorius. The sequence continues at coordinate 23,002 of VRLP01001882.1, forward strand.
GAAGGTCTTGTTGAGTTTTCCTGGTCTGCAGCAATTCGGACCTACCCCTGTTTTTCAGTGGAGCCGCTGTGGCCCAGACTACTCAAAACATTAACGCTGGTTCCGATGGAAAAGTGTCGGAACAACTGCATGTTGTTCTTATGGCTGATTGGTGTTTAATTAAAGTTTTGGCCCAGCTAGAAGGTCAAGCAGCACAAATTGGAGTAAAAGGGTAAACATGGACAGGTAGAACTTTTAATGGTGGTAAATGTTGTTTGTTTAACTATAGAGATAAAAAAAAAAATGATTACGATCAGAGGGACGGCTGGAAATTGTGACGACTGCATCAGTGAAAAAAAACAGGAATGATTAATGTTCCTTATTAGCAGGAGAACGGCACCACCTCAGCACCACCTCAGCACCACCTCAGCACCACCTCAGCGGTCGGTTGTTGTGTCTACAGACGCGTGTGGAAAAGCGGCGAGTCGCACCGAGATTGTTTTGGAAACGAGAAAAAAAACCAAACCACCAGAATGAACCCAGGTCCAAGAAAGTCTCAGAGTTCCTAAACGGCACCGCATCACAGTCGGGATCGATGTGTGTGTACAGTTTTCCATCAAAAACACAAAACAAACATAAAAAAACTGTTTTTGAGTTACGGTCCGGAAATGGAACGAGACGGAAGGTCGGGACAAAAAAACCCAAAACATCCCTACATGCCCTCTCTCTCTCTCTCTCTCTCTCCCTCTCTCTCCTCGGATACTAATCTCTCACACGGCAGGAAAACGTTCTTACTGATTATCAGTGAGACGTCATGATGAAGGAGGCGTGATCACAGACGCATCACTACATGCTTCACTTTAATGACCTCGCTCAATGATAACTTATGACGCTACATGGAGTGTTATAGCAGGCGGCGAGGCCCGACTGCGGCGGGGGAGGCAAGGGGAGTGGGGCGAGCGAGCTCCGAGAGTGATTAAGTGAGAGGGAGAAATAAATTGAGAGAGAGAGAGAGAGAGAGAGGGAGAGGGAGGAAAAGTAATGCGACGGAGCAGCCTGAGGGTTACAGGAATGTGGGGGCTCCCCAGTTCAGGAAATGTGTGTGTGTGTGTGTGTGTGTGTGTGAAAGAGAGACATGTGACTGTGTGAAGACTGGGGCGACCGAGGAGAGCAGCCCCAGAATTAATCACCCAATCAAGATAACAAGCCAGGCAAAGACATTAGAGGGGTCACGCTACAATTAACCTCTTAAGTCTAAACCTCACACTCGCCACGGAGAAGTCACAGAGGGCGGAGGGCGCTCGCAGAAAACACGCCACACATGAACTCTCGATATCAGCCGCCGCTTTTTCTTTTTCCTGCAGATGTCTCGTACCGACGTGCTTTTATTTTGAAGCCTGTCCTGTGTTGTGTTATTGTTGGGGGTGTGTGTGTGTGTGTGTGTGTGTGTGTGTGTGGAACCTGACTCTACCTGTGCTGCGGCAGAGACCCGGCAGGGTTCTGGTGTTTACAGTGGGATACTGAGTGAGTCGGGGGCTTGAGTGGAGTGGAGTCGGATGTGGTTCACACATTCCACCAGAGACTCAGATTACACTGCAGGAAACACCGGCCCTGCAAGACACCCACCGCTCCAGGTCTGGGCTTCATAAACACGGCGCTGGACGGGACGCACACCCCCGCGGACCCCCGTTAAAAATCTCAGCGACTCGCACCCAGTGCTGCACCTCCATCCCTTACTCACGTTCCTCCTCTCCTTTCCTTCCTTCCTTCCTTCCTTCCTTCCTTCCTGCCTTTCCTGTCATTCAGACGACTCCACGTTTTCTCTCCTTCTGCAGGAGGCGTCAGATTGTGACGCCGTCTCCAGTATTTATTCAAGAGACGACTCAGGCGAGACCAAAAAAACATAAAAATAAATCACATTTTCCTCAATCCATTAAAAAAAAAAGAAGAAAAAGTAAATTAGAGATTAGCGACTGGGTTCTGATATTTTTTCCACCTTCAACACCGGAGACGTCTTTCATGCGTCGGATCTCAGACACGAATCAACGCGACCTCTAAAGACGCGACCCCCAAAAAGCATTTGTGATCGGATCGAGACGATAAGAAGGTTTTTACGATGTTTCTGCAGTAAATGCATCCGTTGTTCTTAAATCGGTCCGCGTGACACTTTTCATCGCCGGACGTGATTTTAGAAGGACCGGTCCGTTCTTCTCCCAGCGGGTCACCAGGTGACACATCCACATGTGAAGGAGTGGATCCTCCACCCGAGTTAAACGGATCCTCCACGTCAGTGCAGGACTCCGCCGCAGTTCTTACGCGTGAACGCGATAACTCGAAGAACTCTTCCATGAATCATTTTCAAATGTAATACCTACATAGTCCTCAGTGCGAGGAAGAACTGGATTGTTTTTCAGGAAAGGTAGGGTATATGTTTCTGACACTAGGGGGAGCTTTAACTCGAAAAGTTTTTTATCTTATCCATCTTATATAAATCGTATTTAAAGCAATAGGTCTTATGTTTTACGAAAAATACAGTTTTTTGGACATAACCTCCTATTTTATTTGAGGAGTTCAATCAGGCCCCCAATCCCCTGTACAACACAGGGGATTGGGGGCTTTTCATGGTTTTACCCTTTTGCTGTTTTGTTGCTTTAATCTCACTATAAAAAATAAAGCGATCATATGCAAGACATAAAGGAAAAATACCGTGAAAAAAAAAGATCTAATTTTATGCAATTTAAGGGCATTTAATACAATTACGTTAAATTCTGAGATTTTTTTAAGCCCTGAAACCGACAGTATTTCATAGTTATACACTTTAAAATCTGTAATTCAGACAGAATAATACTGTTACTTTTACAGTAATGACTTGTTTTTGACATGATGGTATTTTTCTGTTATTTTAACCAAAAGTTTACGTTTTAACAGTAAAATTCTGTTTGTTCCACTTATTTTGACGATTACAAAGTTTCTTGATTTAGATTAATTTACCGTATCTACTACTGTTTTGAATTTTACTGCTTCTCACAATTTCTCTGACAGTTTTTGTGACGGTTTACAACCAAAATGATTCAATAAATAACATTTTGCAGTACAGTCAGTGTGCTGGAATTCCCTTTTCCCTGCACCTGAGCAAAAAACAGTAGTACCAAGTATTGGTTTGTCCCGACTTGACAGTTTTGTACCGTCATATTTGCTGAGCATTTGTTCAAGCGTTTGTTTGAAGGGTTCATTCTGGGATATCGGTGACTGGTGATTTTTTTTTCTTTACATCATAAAAAGGAAAATGTGTGTGAACTGTGGGTTTAACACACCAGAACCAGAATGTAATGAGGTCATCAGCAACTTCAAACCGGTCTTCAACAAGCAGAGGTCAGGTCCCGCTGCTTTAAGCACCTAGAAACCGCTCAGAGGCCGGCGCTGTGGTAGCAAAGAGAGCTGGTATTATATTTAAAGTGCTTTGAATAGCTGAACCAACTGTTCTGATCCAGGTCCACTTGCCGGTCTCTCTGGAGTTTTTTGTCAAGCTGAGAAAACGCCTGGATCGCTAAGCCATCTCTGACAGGCTTCTCCAGTTGGACGTGCTTCGTTCCATTAGCAGGACTTGTGGGGGTTGCCTTCTCATTAATAACGCCGAAGCTCCTTCTGCACAGATTACTCCAGTTTCAGCTTCTAATCGGTCATTGCAGAGTCGTGACACATTTAATGTCGACTTCCAGGGAACATTTGAACATACTGGGGAGGAATTTCCCCCCATTGGTTTTGGTTTCTAACAGTTTATTCTCTTTTAGTTGGTCCGTCTGTTTCCGCGTAAGGTCAGGCCACCTTAGCGAACACCCTTCCGAAAACGTCTGAGACGTAGCAGACGCTCTTGGTAGGAAGCGGCGGGTTTTCCACCTGGGCATTAGGAAAAAAGCGCTATACTGTACACCGCAATTAAGCTGCCCTCCAAAAACGTAACCATAACCAGCCATTATTCAAAGAAACGGTAACATTTATCTAGTGGAATAAAGTGTTAAAACGTGGTTCTACAGCTATTAGCGACGTACTGATGGACACACGACGGATGTAGCGCGTTTCAAAGGATGATATGATGCTGCGTCACACATGGATGTTGCATATCGGACGGAACTGTCCTTACTAAATAATGAAGTCTAAAAAAACAAGTCAAATTTACTCATGGGACCACAAAGAAAGGAAAAATATCATTAAGTGTGAGTGAATAGGATTTATTAGCGTTTCCCGTAAGATTCCAACCAAGCTGCTGGGCATAAACATACCTGCCAACAGGCACAGCGGCACCTCTTGACCACTGAAATACGACACCAGCCATCGTTAGATATCTAAGATATAGATATATGTATTTGAACAAACTATTCAAATACATAAAGTATTCAAATATTTATTAAATTAGGAATTTATTTAGATTTTCTAAAAACGTCTGTGAAAAGCTGAGAAGGGTATTGGTAGGAAGTCTAAATACACTGTAAAAAAAGTATTTTCTTCACCGGTAATATACATTGAATGAAGTATCATTGAGTCTGAAATGTAAATTGAAAATTCTTTTTTAATTGGGTCATCAGTGAAAGTTCTATTTTTCTTTTATATCACCAACAATTATCTTATTATAATGTGGCCAGATTTACTGCACCAATACGCACATTTGTTCTGTTTTGTGTTTTTGTATTTTTTGACGGTACAACCTTGAAAGTATTTTGAAAAAAGATTTAGAAAAAATTGGAATTTCATTTTTTTTTTTTTATGCTTTTGAGCTATAATCCTTAATTGAATGATACCCGTTGAAGTCATTTTTAGGAGTTCATCGAACAATTCTCTTTTTACAGTGTAAAGCAGAAAGGCTGCAATGTGAGCCAACTAGATATGTGTGCATCATTTTCACCCAGCAGAATAAACCATAGACCGGTGTTTAGCCTTTCCAGGGACACACTCAGATTTAGCGATAGCATTACAATCTTCACTTGTTGACATTTATATCCATCATTTTCAGTTCGCCTTGACGCAACGAGCCGAAATAAATACTTAAGACATCATTCATCTCCTGAGGTCCTCTCGTCTCAGCTCGCAGGCTTTTCATCACGCATGTCAGATTCAAAGTTAATTCAAACGTTATTTCAGCGAGCTGGCACACAGGAGGGGAGAGACAGCTTGTGGGGAGAAGATGAAGAAACATGAGAGAGTAAATATAATGTTTTTCCACACATTAGCGTACATTAGAGACGGCACTTCAACAGCCACAGAAAATAAAAACGAAGCCGCCTTCTTATGCTATATTGTGCGTAGCATAGCATCAGTGTTATCCGTAGACGACGGCTATGAGAACGGATCCCCACACAGACAAGTGAATTTATGACTCTCAGAGAATTTGCCAATTTTCCGGGAGTGGAAAACAAGAAGGCGGTTTTGGTGCAGCGTCAGCAGTAATGATGGCGTTGTATCGGTCCGTTGTGGTGAAGGGAGAGCTGAGTCTGAAGCTAGAACTCTCAATCTACCAGTCCCTCTGTGGCGCGACCCTCACCTGTGGTCATGAGATCTGGGGTGACCAAAAGGAGGTTGCAGATACCAGCGGCAGGAGCTGGGAGCCTCTGCTCCTGATTCAGACACTTCCTCCAGGACGCCTCCCGTCGGAGGTTTTTCAGGCACTGCCAACTGGGAGGAGGCCGCTGGGAAGACCGAGGATTTGCAGGAGGAATTATAGATGTCATCTGGCCTGGGAATGCCTTGGAATTCCCCGAGATGAGCTTAAGGGCGTTTCTGCAGAGAGGGACGTTTAGAATGCCCCGCTTGGCCGGACGCCATCGTGACCCAACCACGGAGAAGCGGGAGATTTTATTGTATAATCTGAGAAAAGTCAAGAAAAGTATGTGGGGGGACAAGGATGGGGGTGGGGTAGGGGGGCGGAGACCGGTTATTGCTGCGTTTAAGACAAAGGTCGACTCCGTTAACACAATTTTCGCAATTTGCGAAATCTGAAAAGCATCTAAAAAAATGTTGCCTTAGCGCTAGTGAGCTAACATCCATTATTACAGACATCTCGTAAAAGCCGATATATTCAGAGAGAGTACAAATAATACTGATGAACTTGTTAGAATCATTTAAATACTGTAATATTAGCGACACCAGTCGTAACAGAAGACGCCGTCATTATGATGTCACTGAAATAGAGCAACGAATTTCTGCACGAGTGAGAAAAGAATTGTCGGGTCGTGAAGGTTGATGTGCTGAATAAATGATGAAATGTTCCGTTTCCAGGAGAAAAATAAAAATCCGACCACACGTTAACATCATTTTGTCTGAGCTTGTTTTTTCCTCTTTTCTGAAGTGCCCTGAATGCAGCGTGAATCATAGGAATCAGCAGGTATTATGGGGAATTTATTCCAAACGATGATGCCCAAAAAAAGTCTGCATCCAGAACCCTGGAATGACCTCCGAGAAACTAAGCCTCTCTTGAAGGATTGATTTTTTCAATTGTCGTTCTCATAATCCTCCAACATTCAAAACAGGACCGTTTATAAAAATGTCATCGCGGCGTTGGCGAGCATCGCTCCCAGCACAGCCCGGGGATTGAGGTCTGAAAACCTGCCCAGAACGTCCCTCCTCATCCCCGCTGACAGTCCCACAGCCATGTTCCCCCCAGAAACGCAGTGGAGGAGTCTGGGTAATCAAGTCCAGCTGGGACTGGGGGGCAAAGACACAGGCTGACATAGCTCACCCGTCTCTCCCTCACCTTGTCAACAAGGCTCCTTCCCTCCTTCCCTCCTTCCCCCCACCCTCCCCTCCTCGTCTGGCAGGTTTCTCTCGTCGGGCCTACAGCGCCGGAGTTAAAGCGGTCTGATAGCGCAGGAATCCCGGCCCTCCATCCCGGTGCTGCCCTCCCATCTCCGGGCCGGACCGTGGAAGATGCTGATGATACGCCCTTCTATCAAACGGGCCGACCTCACAGTACCAAGCTATGGCAACGTTCGTGAATATGAGCGGAAGACACGCAGACTCAGAACTTTGGATGTGTGCCTGTGGAGCCAGAAGCAGAACTGGAGACGCTGCCTCTGCTTGGCAGGACCCTGTTCCCCCTGCCTCAATAACAACTTACTCCGCTCTTTTGTCACCATCTTCATCAATGCTCCTCTTTATTCATGCACCTTCAGCTCCAGTGTGGCGGCACACTGCCGCCATGTCTCCCCTGTTGCTCTCTGGGAGCAGTACCGGGTCAGTCTGTAGGTTGGACTGCTGAGGGGCCCAGGGTGGTTCCGCTCTGGCGGTAGGAGGAAACTCCTTCAGGAAATACCAAACGGCCAGACACACAATCCACAATCTCTCTTTCTCCTCCGAGCACAGTAACGCTGGTGTTAGGAATCCACGCTGCTTCCCTCTCTGACCGTCAGACCCAGACTGAAGAGGAGGAAGACGACGTCAGGAAGCCCAGCTCGGCTCGCCGTACTCTCCCGCTCTGAGGTCGGATCCAGAGCGTGTGGTGTTACACAACCCAGAGTTTGGCTCAGGGCCAGGTCCTTATAACATCAATTACAGCCAACTTTAACGACTCAGCGCAATTAAACAATAAATCATTGTGGAGTTTCTGCCCCTGAGAAAGGAACCTCTTAACTCCGAACTATAAAAGTTGATTGAGTTGTTTCTTACCTGAGGAGTGAGAAAATGACGTATACCAGCATGTAAAGAAAGAGGCACTTTACAGAAACGAGCCAAAGCTGCTGGGGTTCCGGCCCGGTTGTATTTTATCAGCCAGCTGCTTTGGGGAGTATTGAGCAGGAGCACTTTAGTTCTGTTCACCTAAGTTTCAGGATGATGTCAACCGAGCAAGAACTTCAAGAGTTTAAACTTGAGTCGCGTCGAAAGGAGCCAGTGGAGGTTGTCGGGGCCTCTGATCAGGATCAGCCCGCCTCTTGAGGTTCTTCAGGTACGTCCGACGTAGTGGAGAACCCAAGGTAGACCCAGAAAGGGACTATATAGTCCATCTGGCCTGGGAACGCCCGGGACCCCCCAGGATGAGCTGGAGAGCGTTGCCGGGGAGAGGGATGTCTGGAAATCCCTTCTTGACGCGCTGCCACCGGGACCCGACCCCGGATAAACGTAAAAAAAAAAATGAATGGATGGATGGAACTTGAGTCTTTGTTATTGGGGACTATTTTCACTGAGAGGGAACTTCCATCTCCTTCAGTGAGGATCAAAGGTTGTTGTTGTTGTTGTTGTTGAGCAGAGAAGGAAACAAAGGAACAAGGAGAGATGATCCCAAAAAAAAAAATTGACTTATTAACCTATGAAACGTGTTTGAGCATTTTGTTTTTGCTGGACTAACTCGTAACGTGTCACTGGCATTAATATCAGATTTAGGCCTGATCTGCCGTCCCCCAATCCCCTGCGTTGTACGAGCAATCCAACTGATTGAACTCCTTCAAATTAAATGTGAAGTTATGTTCGAAGAAGATGATAAACAAGATGGACGTCCTCAATTCATTTTGTACGCACCAAATTTGGACCTAATTGGACCAACGCTTAAGAAATTATGACCCCGAAACTTTTGGAGTGAAAGCCCCCCCTAGTGTCAGAAATATACAACCAATCTTTTCCAACGTCAATCCTGTTCTTCCTCGCACTAAGATCAACGGAGGTATGAAAATTGAAAATGATCGATGAAATAGTTTTGGGTTATGTCCGGAAAACAGTATTCTTTGTAAAAAAAAGAAAAAACTCCTAGTGAATAAAATATGAACTATTAGAGTAAAACATATTATATATATTTAGTAGATAGATCTCCTCAAGTGGACTAACTTATATCACATTCGGCCTTTTTTCGAACAACGATTAGGAAGTTATATCCAAAAATAGTTGTTTTTTTTCCGTAAAAGGCTCCCCCTAGTGAGTAATTAATGAACTTTTAGAGTAAAGGTGATATTTACTATATTTATACTATATGCACCAGTTCCGGACTAAATCGGACCAACAGTTAAAAAACGAGGGTCCAAAAATGTTTGGAAATAAAGCTCCTCCTAGTGTCGGAACTATACAACCGCCTTTTCCCACAATCAATCCACTTCTTCCTCGCACTAAGTTGGTCGAAAACTATGAAAATTATGCAAGAATGCGGTTTGAGTCATCGCTTTAACACAAGGCCCTTCCTGCACCGACATGAAATCCACATTCCATAACATCCCTGCCGTTTCAGGAACGTAATGAGGAGAACGACCTCGTTGAGAGGAGAGGAACTTCAACGCGCTCAAGGATTCATTCGTGTTTTTGTGGCCGTCATTCATAACTTCAGCCGTTTGACACGTGAAGTCCGCCGTACTTGAAGAGCTCGTCCGTCCAGACGCTCCAACAGTTGTGGGAAACATGTTTTTGGGAGCCTGACCCACGGTTGACTAAAAGTCATTCACTCATATCTTGGCTTCTGCTGCTTTGATTTTCAAGTTTTTTCTTTTAGACGGACTTTTTCTGAGGCCCTCCCTGCTGTATTTAAGCGCAACACGTTTTTCTGATCCAAGATACATAATCACTTCAAGCACCATTTGGTGCTGGAGAGTTGCACTTGTCTCGGTGTCAGCTGGCCCCACCCTGTTTTTCAGCTGATGAGAAACATGTCTGAAAACTGATGATGCTCCAAAAACATCTACCAGGAGAAAAGCCGATGGCTCCATTTGTTCCAGTAGATTGTTCAATGGCGTGTTTAGTTTTGGTTTTCAGCAGGTTGTTGTTGCTACTATTGACAGTTTTAGCAGCCAACATGAAAATAAGAAATGAAGGGACGCCAAGAGGAAGACTCTCCAACACAAACACAACTTTGGGTTCTTGGACGGACGATGAAGACGTTCTCCAGAGATTTGACTCTAGGGCTTTGATCCCTTATCTCAAACAGAACCTTCTCTGGAGCAGACCTGGTGTTCAGTCCAGGTTACCACTGTGGTGTTGGGAGTAGAAACGGCGAAGACCTCATAAACCACCGGTCCTCCTCCACCTCGCGGGTTTCGGCTGAACTTCCTCGCCGTAAAGCTGCTTCGATAATTAATGCCTTTGAACTTTATCCTGAACTTCTAAAGTTTCACGCCTTTAAATCAAAACTACGGAGGTCGGCTGAACTTCAATCTGGTGACGCGATTGTTTAAAAATACATTTTTGACGGATGTGTCCACCGAGGTATTTTTTTAATTTTCCGTACATCTCTTCCTCGTAGAAGGTTTTTTTTTTTCCGGCACCTTTTGTCTGAAACAAACATCAGAATGTTTCCAAGCTGCGGCGCTGCGGCGCTGCGGCGCTGCGGCGCTGCTCCTGACCACAGGAAGCTCTAATCAGCAGTGTAGCCGTGGCTGCTACCTTCCCTTTCCCCCCGCTGACCTCCTCCCCACCCCTTCTGCCTCTACAATAGAGACACCAGGATCGCATTACCGACTCCGAGGGGTCAAGGGTCAATCCCATTTTTCAGCCCTCTCCGTCCCTTTTTCCCCCTTACAGATCCTTTTTCCCAGAGGTTAAAGCCTCCTGTCACCTAAATTCACATCAGTTCACGCGTGGCGAGGGAGTGGTATCCGTCGGAAACTCTCCGTCTTCTCTCCCACGCCCACGCAGCCGTTTTAGTGTCCCTCTTGACTGACAGTTCTCGGAACTCGGGGGGACTCCACATAAAGAGGTGGACATGGTTAAAAACATGTTTCAAACGCGGCGGACCTCTCCGGGTCATTGTGTTGGTCGCGTTACACCCCAGTTGAAGTCTATATTTTGTTGCTGCAGCGGATCGGGTTTCTGGGAGGTAATGTGGGTCCGGAGTTGACCTCCCGCAAAGAAAACCAACCGTTTAAGACAAATATTGCAACGCAGCCGGAGCTATTTCAGCCCTCCAGGATTACAAAAGTAAAGCTTCTTTTCCTATTCTGCGTACAGAACCGGCCCTTTTCCCACTGCAATTCAAGATTCCAGATCTGTGACAGCATTTCGGTGCAAGGTTCTGCGGTTCTTGTATTTTCGGAAACAAGGGAACATCAGAGACGTTTTTCGCTGCGAAGGCAACGGTGGGAGCAAATCGCTTTTCTCCGCTCTGTGTTCGAATGCCATGAGAGATTTTCTTTAATCGATAAACATAACATTGTAGTTCGTAAGAGAAGCGCTGCTGGGTTGTGGTCCGGTCCGCAAGATAATCATTTTCTCATGACATCCTTTTAATTTGGTCGCCGTACTCACAGCAGCGCGGCGGCGTGGCGGCTTCCACTCCGTACCTCACCCTGAGAACTCACGCCGGGGTCACCCCACACTCCCATCTGCTCCTTTTCTCCCTCCGCCGCTCTCCTTCTCTGTCTCTGTACGGCTTAAAAGATATATTCTAGAGTTTTTATTGTCCGGCATAACATCAGCGCTCTGACGCAGTAAACTTCAGCAGGAATTAAAATTATTATTCTAAATCGGAGATCAGCAATCAGAGAGTTTCAAACCGCCGCCAAGGCATCTCACTTTCCCCGATATGTCATCACCCCTAAAGGCAGGAGTGCCAAGATAGTTTCTCATAATACGACTGCCTGGCCGTGAAACCCGAGCCCTGGATTTCAGAATCACATTGGTATCAGGGTTTGTTTTTTTTCTCCTAAACCGGGTATCAGATCCTGCATCTTCTTACTTTTATGTCATTTAAGCCTTAAATGAAATATATTCTGAGATGACGGGACAAACAGTCTGTTTTCACCGACGGCTGTAGTTGTATATATTCACGAGTGCGTGTATAAGAGGAATCATACGGGAAATATACATACACAACATGTATTATATATATGTATTATATATATTATATGTATATTATAAATATTGTTAATATATTATATATATATATATGGAGTGGATCCAGGTAAAGGGGTTGGGTCAGGAAGTTGGTTTAACTTTCTTAAATCATAATTTATATATGTATATACAATATATATTGTATATACATATATATACATATATCTACATGTATATATATATATATATATATATATACATACATACATACATATGCATACATACACACACATAAATACATATATATACATATACATACATACATATACACATACAGACATATATACATACATACACATATATATATACATATGTATATACATATATAAGTTATATGGAATCATACGGAAAATATACATAATATGTATTATACAATATTGTATATATATCATAAATATTGTTAATAGGGGTTAGTCACGTAGTAAGAGAGAACTCATCACATGTTGGAGATATAACATGTCTCCAACATGTGATGAACATGTTGGAGTAAAAAGGGGCGGAGCCGAGATTTTTCTTGTACTTATCTCAACATTTCTGGAGGCTTTTTTTTTTTTGAAGAGTTTGTTGGATTTTCTTGTGCCGTTTGTCACGGTTTTCCACCAGGGTTGTATCAGAAGTAACTGGATATCTTTTGGTGTTTGTGAGGAACACGTAAACTACTTGACAGATTAAAACGTAACTGGGTGGAGGAATAGGTCATATGATGCAGCAGGGATGGAAAAAAAAAAGAACAAGTTCTGAACTACAAACTTGAATAACAAATCAAATCTAATTATTAATGATTCTATTTAGATTCCAAATTCTGGGGGTAAGTTTCTTGCTCAAGGACTCCCAATGGGGTCAAACTATTACGGGACTATTGCTCTTGTGTGCGATGACATCATGGGGAAACTGAGCTGCCTTGGCAGAGATTTATTCTCTCCGAGCGCTGTCTACTTTATAATAGTTTACTCCTTGTGTTGTCTCCTCGTTTTACTTGATAATTATTGTCTCCTGAACCTCAGATCACCGATGCCAGCTTGGCATCCGCCCACACCACTCCAGCCTGATGCCACCTTCCCCTGCCTCCACCTGCCTGCCCTCCGTCTCTAGGACGGGTTAAAGTTACTTCCCCCCCACCATGCCGAGTATCAAAGGTGTTGAATTACCTACGGTGGCTCAGAACCAAAGTCTCAGAGAACAAGTAAGCGTAAATGATGAATGATAAATGTTCCGTAGAGTCCCATGGAGGGTCCCGTGTTTCTATTCTGGGGTTATCGCCGAATAAAATGAGATTCGACAGTGGTTAAAAATATTTCTATAACCGGTGAAACTCTTTCCAGTTTGCAGCTCGATACATGTGGCCGATCAGGGGAAAGAAGGAATAAGAGTCAAGGCAGCCACTTACTGTGATCTACACACGGCTGACAGCAGGGCAGTGCTTTAAATCATAGCCTCCCTACTAAAGAAAACCACACTTGAACTGAACATGTGTATGCGGCTGAACGTGCATGAGTGTGCGCTGCCTGAACACAAATCTGCTTTTGATCATGTTGCGGTTACTCAAGTGCATAATCCCTATTAATTACAGCTCTGACTTTCAATTCGACACTGGAGGAAGAGCTTCAGGTCACTGAAGCTGACAGGTGATCATTTTCAAATACGCTCCCTCATTCACAACCACGCCCACCCGCCGAGTCCCTGCACCGCACGTTTTTCTCATTCGACACACAATGTTCTTACTGTTTTTATTGCATACTTAACTATCTCCACAACATGTCACGGTAATAACAGAGCAGGAGAAAGATCTCATGCAGGCAAAATGATAGTCGGCGTAGATGATAAGAGAGGAATTAAAAGAACTGGTTTGCCGGCATCAGGTAAACGGGCCTATAGAAAGCTGGCAGAACAAATGCTACCCTATAGTTGATTATTTGTTCATGGGGGCGTGACGATATAGAATCTGACGTCGTAGCAACCTAAACACTTATGTAAATAAAACGTATTTGCTCTTGACAAACACCCAAATAACCACCTTAAGCTGTTAGGAAAGATGGAAAACCACAATCTGACACTACTGAGCACTATCTAAATACTTTTAAAAAGTACAAAAGGTTCTTAGGATGGAGCCAAATGTTACTCGTGACGGTTCAGGGGAGGAGCCGGGTTTATTGGGGGGGGAAGAGGCCCAGGGACCTTGATTGGGTAACTTACCAGAACGGACCTCGGTGCGCCCTGAACACATCCCGCGCATCAGGGGTTAGCGGGGACGGCTTGAAATCCGGTGGCGCAATGAAAGTGCGTGCCGGGAATCAGTGGCGCTGCTGTGTGGGCGTGTCAAATGAGCATTGACTTGTGGGTTACGATGGAGATTTTTGATCTCAATCAAGCCACCTCGATTTATCCATTGGAATGCAACGATGGATGGCGCTACAACGGTACAACTAATAAGGACGCCCTACTGTACAGACTGGAGTATGACCGATGGTGGGCTCTTAAAGAACCAATACTCTATAGACAGTCATCAACAGGAAAATATGATTAATCAGGCATTAAAGCCCCCCACCTGCTGCAGATAACATCTACACTATTGTTCTTAAACCATCCTTGTTGAAACCTTGATATCTGTTAACTGAATGTCCATGAAATAAATAGTTACACATGGTAGGTGAGGTAAAAGGAGACCTAACGATGATGATGATGATGATGATGATGATGATATCGCAGAGACGTTAGAGGACGAGACAGCGAAAGAAAGCTTCCAACACCAGAAAGAGGCCAACTGGTATCTCAATTAATGGCTTTATTGTGACTAATGACTATTAGGCTCCGCCCCCTGTGTATGATCTCATGTGGAGACAAGATGTCTCATGAGGCAATGATGCATCAAAACTGTTCGACAACTTGAGTTGAGGCTCCCGGCACAGGGACATATCTGACAGGACCCCCTAATCCCAGCTGGAGCGCGGTCACATGGCTTTGCTGTCGACAGAATCAGAATTCTGAGTGCGACTTCCGACCTGAGAAGCGTAAGGGAGTGGATTCTTGGCTGGTTGGTGAATCAGTGTCAGTGTGGGATGAAGATCAACGCCTCTTGAAAATGACTACGCTGCAAAGTATGACTTCTTGATTGTCTCGATTGACGCGACACCTGTGCTGACATCTTGGATCAAAGTCAGAGCTGCGTACTGCGAGATCGCCACAAAAACACTTGAAGGAACCCTCTCCGTTTCCGCAGGAGATCATGATGGACGCCCCACCCCCGCTTACTGGTTTCGCTTTACAAATATTGAAGCTGAAAACTAGACACCTGATTTTTCCCTACGTGGATGGAGTCGACTTTTCCCAATCGATTAGAGGTTGACATGAGTTTGAAACGTTCCCAGCTTCGATTCATAAACATCACATCTCATGAAACTGTTAGTGATTCTAGAACCACCAATGGAAATGTCTGAAGACTTGTGCACCCTTGTCTTTTATCGTTTGGAATATTTTCCATCCAGACCGGCAGAGAGTCTGGCTGCCAAAAAACTTTTCCAGCCCGGTAGAATTACAGGTGAGGGAAAAAAGGGAACGGCTTCACTGCGAGGCATCTTGGAAAAGGACACTCAATTCCTTCCTAATAGACGGAAACCTTTTAGAATAATGCTAATATTTCATGCTTCCTTTGTGTGAACGTAGCACCGGCCCGGGCCAAACATCCAGAGTGAGCTCCAATAGCCTGTTCCTCGTGTCAAGTGCCATAAATCCAGCTGGCGGAGCTGGACTAAGCTTGTTTGAGGGATAAATCTTGCTGCTCATAAAAAGCCATTTGCTTCTTTATGTCTGTCTGGTGTTCAAACGTTCAGCTCGTTTCATGGACGCGCCAGACCGCTGTCAGAACATGAAGACCTCTCCTTACCTCACATTTCCCCCTTATCACCGGCTTCTACTGGGAGGAATCCGAGGAATCCTTCAGCTCCAGCCTGTGTGCCAACACCCAATAGGACACGAGGCAATGCAGTCCCATGCTGGTTCTAAAAGCTCCGACACAATTCTGACTCATAAATCACACAAATGGATCGCAGATGCTGCTGCTGAGAAACAAGTGTGGAATAAAACAAAAATAATGGACGACGATGTGTGAATCGGAGATGCTGGATCACAGGCGGCTGCCACCTCTCCTTGTTTAAAGACCTGTAGTACAGTAGAGTAACTCCACCCAGTGAAACGGGCTGAGTTTGCTGCTTCAGCACTTCTCAATCCAAATGGCTGCGGTTCAGTTAGAGTTCTTGCTGCCTCGGCCCCGAGATGAAGCACCTCGGAGAGCCAGCGGTCCTACGCGGCCCCCCTGGCTACCACCGCTGGCCTCTAACTGACACCACTACCCTGCCAGAGGCAAAAAGGATAATAATAACTGCTCATTCCTATCCCTCCCAAGCAGAAAATCCCACAGTGTCCAAAAACCATATAATAACTGACAAGTAAAGGTGACTACCTCAGGGTGCAGCTTTACCGGAATCAGAGCCATGAGTCCAGTGCAGCATATTTAGAAATTCATCACCCTGACTAGACAGCTTTGTAGAAAAAAGAATTGCTTGAAAAGACCCTGACTGTGGTGTTACGTTTATGGTTTTT
The DNA here is from genome assembly GCA_009660295.1 of Lophius piscatorius. Classification (NCBI taxonomy): domain Eukaryota; kingdom Metazoa; phylum Chordata; class Actinopteri; order Lophiiformes; family Lophiidae; genus Lophius; species Lophius piscatorius. Next base: position 39,370 of record VRLP01001882.1, read on the forward strand.
GCGACCAAACAGCGTTAGGAGACACATTCTCTTCTGTGGACTCAGGGGGTCCACTTATTGAAAGGTTGGCGGTTTGATCTCCGCTCCCCTTGCAGTCTAAGTGACAAAGCGTCCCATTGGCTGTTCCATTGGCGTGTTAATTACGGGTGTTACTGGCTCTGATGAACAAATGGTGCCCGCTATGCTACAGCCCCTGTCACCACTGTGTGAATGTGTCATGAAGCGTTCTGACTGGTCTCTCAGGGAAGCTAGGCGCTATATAAGTACAGTCCGTTTACCATCAACAATTCCTCCCGTGGAAAAAACAGAAAGAAAACATACCCAAAAGAATCTCACTGATTAACCACAGTTTGTAAAAACTACGTGGTCTACAATAGAATTGATCACCAGACGAGCCAGATGTAAACTGTATTTTAAAAGACTGCTTAATGTGTGATCAATAACAATAAACTATTCATTGACATGCGCCGCAGATTCACACTTAGCATACAAACATTGGGTCTATTCGATTTGAGGTCCGACTACACTTTCTTTTCATTCATTGGGCCCACCAGAAGAAATCCCAACTAAACTAACCTCAGATCAACGAATTGGTTTAAAGTTCAGGTGAAAACATGGGTAGCTAGAAGGATGGCTGAGGACGGACACAATAGCTAGGCACAAGCATAAACTCCACACACTTCTATTTTGGACAAGTAAAATATAGTCCTAAGTTGAGAGGTGAGGCGAGAAACCCAAAACTTTTGAGTGTGGATTCCTTCAAAACTCAACATACTATTCCTTGTGCGTTTTTCCCATACAAAGAGAAGGAGATTTGGTTCAGAGTGGACGCCGTGTACGTTTATGTCGCTTCTGTTGACAGTCTCAACAGAAACAGCGCGTATCGGGTCAGGTACTCTCCGGAAAAATTGTTCTGGCTGCACCAGAAATTGAAATCTGATTCAGCAGCAACTCACAACACAGTCCTCTTCTTTGTGGTTTCTAGACAGTCTATTAGCCAGTCCCATTATGACACCTCATGAACAGTACATGAGTGGTTATGGAGTCACATATAAAGGTGACCTGAGGGTGAATTGAAGGTCAGAGTGCTTAAAGTCGCTACTCAGCTTTTTCCAGACTTTCGTCCCTATTTTTATCTCGTTTAGGCTGGCAACTTTTAGACGAGACTGATCTATAAAAGTGTACGGACTGCAGAATACTCTTTGTAGTGTCCCGACGGGGTACTATTTGTAGAAATCATCTGCTGGTATAAAAGCTATAATAACCCAACGGGTTGGCGAAGAGAATTCCAAAGTCATTCTGGGAAATTCTGAAATAGCCATCATATTTCAGGCTTGAGTAGCAGAGATTATGCAACAGGCCAACTCTTAAAGGTTCTCCGGGTCTGAGGGACAGAGGTGTATGAGTTACTGTCTGCCAGGGGCCATTATGTCAGCGGCACATGTTTGTATGTGGGGCCGGATCTGTTTTTCTCATTGTTAGGATAAAGAATTTGCTCACTAGCGGGACCCGACACTGTGGTTGCTGTAGTCTTACTGTGTCTGTGCAGGAGTTGTCTACCATTTGTTTTATTGTGCACTCAAAGGTTCAGAGAGGGAAAACAGTATCTGGGGTGGATTCAAGGTTGGGTCAAGAAGGAAGGGTAATACGGTATCTGCTGACAAACTAATACACTTGACAGCAACTCAAGCAGAGCTTGTCTCATCGGCTTTCCATCACGGGAGTAGTCATTCGGTGAGGAGACAACGCAATAAGGAGCCTGGGAGTGGATTTATGAGGTCTGGACCGCCTGCATGGAGTCAAATGAAACCCAACGCCAACTATGTTTCTTCAATAGGCCCGGCGAACCAGTCACCTCATGACTACTGAAACAAAACACACCATCTTGACTCTGAAGGTGTCGGTGTGCTTCAAGCAAAGTGCTATATCGCAAAATAGACTCCTTTCACAGTGGAAAAAGCCGCATCACTGCCTCTGACATCTGGCTTTTGTCTTCAGCGGGAACGGGTGCAATCAGCATTCATTCCAAGGTCGAACGTTTCTGCAGTGGTCGCAGGTTTTTATCGGCCGCAGGTCCGATCAGCTGTGATGGAAACATGAAGCTTGATGTTATTAATGGCGATAAGGTTTCTGACTCCGGCGAGTAAATCCGTTTTTTTTTTATCGGTTTCAAAGCAGCGCTTAGAGAGAGTTTGAAAGTATGTGTGCCAGCGTGTAAGATTTACTCCACGGTCCATAATAGGATGATGGCACCACTTTGGTTACATTTAGGCCTCAAATCTATGACGGTGCGATTAAGGAGAGTCAAGTTGGGCGAAATCTCCATCCTAGAGACCATCTTATTTCGAGTAAAGCCTGCCGAGAAGCAAGAAAAATGGCAGTATAATAATAACAATTATCTTTTTTTAACCTTTATTTACCACGCCACACAGTACAACGCTGTGAAATGTATCTCTGCATTGGACCCATCCCTGAGGGGGGCAGTAGGGGGGCCCTGAGGAGCTCCCAGGGAGCTGAGGTTTCAGGGTCTTGCTCAAGGACCCACTGCATGTTGCGTCTGGTGCTGGCCTCAAACCCTGGTGTCCCAGTTGAGGGACCACCGCTTTACCGCTGAGCTAAAGCCATATGTGACGACATGGGAAAGGTTCTTATTGGAATGATAGAATGTTTCTATGACACCCAGACTTGGCAAAGTTATAAAACTTTTGCTTTCCAACACATTTCACCTCGTACACACAAGTTTGTCTTGAAATGATTATGTTGGCGAGTCATTATCATGGATGATGCTTTGGGTTCGGGAAACGCCCCACGAAAGGATAGTACGGTCCCCAAACTCCTAGACAATAAATTATTGACCTCATATCCCCTTCTTTCGGTCTCCCTTACTTTTTCTTTCATGATATCCAGTTTAATATACTCCAGGCGGGTATTTCAATGCTATTATTTTCATTGTCAGTCTTACAAGAAGTACTCGGCCTAACTTGGTCCAAATGTTAAGAGTTATTTTAGGCTAAAGGCTTTTAAAGGGACCTAAAATGAAGCTACCTATAATGTACACTCAAAGATAATAGCTTGAAGTTCCATAAAAAACAATTTTGAGCCTGATATCACCGGGCAGACTTCCTAAATATGCGGTTTGGGTTTTAAAGTCCAAAACTCTGATTTCCCTCCCTTGTGTTTGGCAAAATTACATTTTCCCCACTTTGTATAACAAAATCTCATAAATGCTATGTTTCTGCTTGTTGTTCCAACACCTCATTGAAACTACACGATGCTTACACGGCATGAATTATTCAAACCACCATGTTTTCATGGCTTCACCATAACATTCAAGCTGCCAAGTGTGTTTATAGAGACTTGTCATTTTACGTTTTCCCAGAGTTTCATGTGACGTGTTTGACATCTCTCCGGTCCTCAGGACCTTGACCAACAGTTTAAATGAAAGTTTTGAGGTTTGAAAAAGGCCATATTTGGACCGCGTAGATTGTCATTCATCCCGGTCATGGTAATCCATGTGGGTTGAATCCAAAGCAACTGGACTTCTGTTTTGGCTGGAAGACATTTCACCTCTCATCCAAGAGTTCAGTTCTCAAAGACTGAAGAGGCCTCTAGGATGAAGGCTTAAACGTTACGATCACGTGCTTTCCATGTCTTCTTAACACTTGGACAAAGATATGGTAAAGAACGTACTAATAATACAATGAACTTTCTGAGAATTCATTTTTAAGTCCTTATTGTTTGCGACACAATAAGGGGTCCCGGGGTCTCGGCACCAACCACCCAAACGGATGAACGAGGGAATGAGAGGAGCAACTATTGAACATGAAAGAAGCTCATCGGGATTTAGCATGTACAGCCCAGCGGTATTTCAATCCCCTTGATCAAAGAACAAATACTTCCACATGTACTTCATGTTCACAGTTGAACTGAATAAACTCCACTACCAAGATCTTTTGGTTCCACAGAAGGAGGGTGTTGGGCTTACAGAAGATACATAATGTACTCGACGGCTTTAAATCATCCATCCACCTTCTTCGGCCTCGGTGGGGGTTGTTATGACAACAAGGAAAGGAAGGGTAAACCCGGGTTTGGATCTGAGGTTGGCTTTGCAGCTTCTCATTGGGGATCCGGAGTATTCCCATGCCAGGTGAGATATGCAGGCCCTCTAAGGAGTTCTGGCTCTTTTCCACACATGGTGAAAACGCAGATCAATTGGTAAACTGAGAACAGACCAATACAACGCCTGTGTTATTGCCCACACCACACCAAACTACCTGTCCACCTGACACTCCATTTTACCATTGCGTTGTGAACAAGACCCTGATATTAAGATATTAAAAATCTTTGGGGACCAGAGTTCTTGGCAACCAAAACTTTCAAAAGTGCAATATTCCATGTCTAAGCGTGAAAACCAAGAGTAAACCAGTGTTTTATTTTCTATTTTTCATAATGATTCATTCATAAAGTCTTATAAACATTGGTTTATGTCTGTATCGTGGTCTTTTTTTAAAATTTGTACAGATCAGAATTAGCATTCCTAATTCTGTTGTACCACCGCTGGTAATATGACGATAAAGGCATCTTCATCCTAGAGGTAGACTTGATCAGATTTCAAAGTGTGGATTCTCATATCTGCCACTTTACAATTCTGTTACAACTGGAAAGACTTAAGAGTTTTTCTGTAGTTCCAACAACTCATGCAGAGCGAGAGAGTCTACTCCCGAAAGCATTGTCTCCCAAATAAATGGAATGGAATGCCCTCCCTGACCATCTGAGGGCTCCACAGACGACTGACACATTTAAAAAAAGGACTTAAAACTTTCCTTTTTAGCAGAAACAATAACTTTTATTAACATTGCTGCTTTTTGGTTATGTTTTTACATAGTTAGTATTTTATTTTTTATTGATACTTTTATCTGCTTTTACTTTGTAGCACTTTGAGATTTGATCCAAATGTAAAGTGCATTATAAATTCAATATATTATTATTATTATTAAATAGGGGCCTGTGCGCCTCTAGGGGTACTGCAGGGGTACTGCAGGGGTAACGTGAGATTTTTATTAAGAAAGATAGACCTTTATCGTCATTGTACAAGTACAGGAAGTTGGATGGCAATCCCTGCTGGTGCAAGATAAAAAAAAGAGCGTTAGAAAAAAACAAAAAAAGATGGATAACATAATTAACACATTAAGAACATATAACAGAAGACAGTATAATTGCACATTTGAGAGAAATGCACATTGCTCTCTGTCTCTGATTTTCCACATTATCAGGTTAAGTAATTTATATTGACAGCTCAAATGTTAGTTTAAATAACACGTTTTTTAAATCTTCAAACAAACCAAATTGTATATACAGTTCTCCTATTGTCATTGTTCACTGCTGTAAACTGCAAACAGTTTGAATATTGACTGGCAGCTACAAAATAAAAACCCTGAAACATAGCAGCAATATCACAAACAACTGGGAGAAATAAATAAAAAGAAAGTTAAACAAGAGCCAAGAAAATTGTGTCGGTAACTCAGTTCAATTGCAACTACTATGCCATTTAATTCTTGTTGTTGCAAGTTTGAGAAGCACTACTCCGAAAGGTTCGTCTTGGGACGAGTTCAAGACTTTTTGACATAGCGTCAATAATAAAATTTGATCGACAACAACGTCAGTGAGTCACAACTTTTTAGTTGTACCACACGCTCCAAAAACATTGCATCATATGTTGTTGTCATGTAATTTGCGACTGGAATGGGTCCATTTTGGCAGACAGGCATAATTAAAATACTCACATTGGGATTGGGGCCAAAAAAACTTTGGTGAAGAAGTCAGTATTCTGCAATGATTACAGTTTATGGGATTGTTATTTTCCTTGAAACCATGAACTTCAAGGCCATTTAAGGTTTTCACAATATCATTTTGGGTCTTGCATATTTGGGTTGTATGCGATGCAGCTATAGGGCATTTATAGTACACACATCGCATACTTGTATTCTGGAAAACCCGGTTATTGTTGTGCGTGTTTGCTGGAATTTGTAGCCGTACCGTCATGGTGCCATGTAAGCTCAATGTTAGCCTTTTACCTACTCCCTATTAGCTCTAATTGGGGTTTTTCCCAATAACCTCACTGTTTGCAAACAAGTTTTATAGTTTGCTAACAGATCTTTGTCTTGTGTCCACCGTTGTCGGGTTCAAGCTCCGACTGTGGGAACAATCGAAGGCCCATTTGGGAGATCGCTAACTAAATTAGTGGAGGCAGGTCATAACACTTCACCGCAAAAGCCACAAGGAATGCCTTCAACGATGATATATATCTGTGTCAGATTATACAAGGGTGGAGAGTCTTTCCAATCCAATAAAGCTCGGCAATCTAAAACATCATGTAGCAACAGGTGTGTCAACCCCGTGAACTGGGTCAAAAGGCGGGTCGATTCTGCCTGCCAACAGTTGAAAGAAAGAAAAAAACATCTCGACAACACCCTCCCCTGGATCACTCCAACCATTGTCTGAGCAGAGACGGCAGGACCGGTGACGTATGAGGACATGCAGCGCAGAGCCTTTCTGGCGGATCCGTTACGCACACCTCGCCACTGGAATGAAAGCCATCTGACGCAACGAGGAACTTCAGAAGCGAATTCACGGACGGTCGGTTGACAGATTCGGGGCGTGGTTTTTCTGACGAGCTAATTTTAGTTTACTGTCGAGTCGCTTTGATTTTTACCTGCAGCCTGGATTAAAGGAAAACAGGCGTCACGACTGCGCCGTCACGACCTCACATGCGAAACTCTACCCACATCAATCCAGGTTCTGCCGTGCCGGAGAAGACCTGATTTGCTTCGTCAATCGGTCTCGTTCCGAGTTATTCGGAGTCACCGCTTCAGCAGTTTGTTGAAATTCGGGTATTTACGGAACTCTTATTGCCAATAAAAGATGAACAATGACACTGTAACTGGATGAAATACGGTTTGAAGCAGCATCAGGATGTTGCCAAGGGTCAAAACCAGAACGAACAGCGAACGGATGAAGATAGAGAGATATAAAAGGATAAGAGCAGGAGTGATTCCATCCGTGACTTTCCTCTTCCTGCATGAGATCAAAGATAAAACACAAGCTGATAAGAGGAACTATATTTTCGGTGTATCCATTGAACTCGGTGAGTCACACGGGACGGTGCAGCGGCGTCGGTATGCGCCACTCCTGCTTCTCGCCAGTTTAGCGGCACAAGAATAAACTTGCGTATTTGAAACAAAAGGACGATCCGATGTGTGCATGACTTCACTGCAGGGAATGCTGGTACTAACGCAAAGCCCCGTTTACTCCTGTAGGACTGGATGCATGGGAACTTCTGACGGTGGATCGTCTCCGTCAATCGTAGCGCACCGCAGCGATAAATAGCCGCTGGCGTAGACATCGCGTTGATGTCACGGCGAGATGCTAAAAGTTATTTTATCATCCATGTTGTTTTTTTGTTGATAGCGCGACAACAAAAGGACGCGTTTCCGCGATCCGTAAGGGATGTATCGGTTTTAACGTTCGGAGATACGGCTTTTTGAATTATGGACAAGTTTCCGCTAACCGGGAAACTTTGGTTCAAATACAAGAAGATTTTTAATTTTTTTATTTTTAGACAATTATTCTTTTTTTTTTTAAAACAGTTTTACTTTTAAAGCAAAATAAGGAAAGTTTTGAAGTGATTTCCATTAAAACTAAAGAGATGACTAGGAAAGTTCATTCTTGGCGGAGGGTGTTTTCGTCTGAGGGAAAATGTCGGAACATTGATTTTGACAATCGACTGATGTTTGGAGTTATTTCTAACGCCAAACATTGATTGAAGCTTCTCTTTTGAACATTTATAATAAAATGACAGGGTTCCGGGTTATGGTTAGTAACATGACAAAATTTCAAACGCGAGCATTATTTGATTAATTGAAAACATTCAAGATGGTAAAAGATGAGATAAGTAAAAAAAAAAAACTCCAGATTGGAACTCAAGCAGCGGCGCCTCTGGCTACTGCCAAGATCCTGATGGCTCATAGATAGAAATCTCTCCAGTCTGTCAGTAGCATGGCAGGCTACTATGCTAACGCTGGAAACATTCCGCGGTGCGAGCCGGTTGTTGCTACAACAGAATCTGCAATCGTCAACAGGGACCTTGATCGTCATTAACGTTTGAGACCTTAATTATTTTCCATTCACTCCTAATGAACGGACGACTGCGTTCCTACAACGACCACCGGACCAAAATAAGGACAAAATTGTTAATTGCAGGCCCGAAAATAATGCGAGATCATTTTCATTCATCAGATTCCAGCTGTCCGCTGGAAGGATGTTCTGGTTCCGGAGCGAGGAGGGGGTCGGTTGATGGGTCTCTGCTTTATATTACAGGGTGATAATCCCACCTGGGAGGACATCACTGTGTTACCTACCGACTCTTGCTGCATCACACAGGCAGAAGTGCAAAAGGGCAAAGATAAGCGATGAGAAATGTCAGCGAGAGACTCGCAGTGAAAGGACGCAGAGATAAAGACAGGCTGAGAGACATCTTCCCATTCATCATCACTCTTCCTCCTCCGCTGCACGAGGGGCTGGAGCAAAACCGCAGAACCGTCGCTCAACCCAGAGCAGATTAGGCCCTGGGGCGACACGTGAACTTGGTTCCATGACAGCCGTGCTGCAACCAGCGCCGACCCACGCAAGTGTGTGCAGGCACACGGACACACACCGCTGCTTATGCGTGCACAAACGCTGACTCGGCGTACGCGAACAACGAGTGCCTGGATGGTGGGATGTGAAATAAAACGTATGGTAATATGGTAATATCACGTAAGACCAAGTATCTATATTATACTACATAAACTGAGAATGCGTATCGAGCTTTTACATTTTAAAAGAACAAAATCAAGTGTTTTTCCTGTCCACTGGGTGGTGCTGTAGACTTTTTTCCTGGGATGGCAGCAAAGATGATGGTCGGCTTGTAAAAAGGATATCGATAAACAGAAAGAAAGAAACGTTTAGAACCAAGGAGAGGTTCTGTTATGGATGTTTTAACAAGTAATGGGTGGATGAGATGTATAATGACGTATATGAGGAGTGATGTAAAGAAATAAAGAAACTTTGCTGTTTTACTGTTCATCACCTGGCGACTGGCGTTAGCCGCGACTAGCGTAGCTCCCTGTGACGCGCCGTTTCAGATGCTGCTCACCTGAGCCAAACCTCAGAGCCTGCAGGAACCCACAGGCTGATTGACAGGTAGGAAAAGCCAATACAATGCAAAAAAAAAAAAAGCCCACCGGCCGCGGCAGTGGAATCAGGTGGAGACGTCGCCGTGGATTTATTTATAACGGCCCTCGGACCCTCAATCCACACGCCTGCAGCGGGAACAACGGCGGTAGTTAAACACCTTCCCAGTCCACGGACAAACTAACCGCCGCCTCCGCGGTGCAATTTATTCCAAATAAACACAGACAAACCCAAAGAAAGACTAGCACCACATGTGAAACACACCTGCACATTTAACCCCGACACACCCCTCCCTGGTCGCTGGGCCCTGTCTCAGGGGGCCGGGGAGATAAATGAGCTCATGTCAGACTCACACGCTGACAGGGATAATGATGAATTACATGTATATTAGCACACAGCCCGAGGACTGACTCCACACACACACACACACACACACACACACACACAGATCCAAATCCTCGACAGCAGCCCACAGAAGAGCCTCAGTCAGCTGGATTCTTGATGCACGCACACACTTGATGACAGGTATTTCCACTCCAGGAGAGGCACAAGGCTGAGCTGTGAGCCCGCTGTCACTCTCTTCCTGTCGGAGGGGTCAGAGGTCAACCACTCCAGCATGTCCTTGAAACCCCAGCACAGAAATAAAGAGACTGAGCTGTCACCGGACCGCGCTCTTCCTCCGTTATCCTCATACCCCCCCTCCGCGACCATCTTCGTCGTCGGCGATCAAGTGGACGCTCTCATCAGACGAGCACTTTTTAAAACTGGACAAATAAACGACCCACTCAGAAACATCTGACGTCTTCCTTCAGTGGGAGAGGAAACAATCAGCGCTCCACGGTCGTCTCAGGTGTTTATCGGCTCCAGATCCGGTCCGCTGTCATGGAAACGTGACACACAGGAGCTGGACTGGGCCCACTTCTGTTTTATTTCTATCTTTTTATCTCCCTTTAGTCGCCTTCAGGGCCGAAAAAGAAAAAGGAGGCAGTCAGAACCCGAGTCAGAACCTGAGTCAGAACCCGAGTAAGAACCCGAGTCAGAACCCGGGTCAGAACCCGAGTTGTACGTTCGTCTATTTCCCCTGATTTTCCTGCCTTTTAATTTCAACAATCCTCTAAATTCTTATTCTAATTCTTATGAAAAACACTTTTTATGAATCTCAGACTTTCAGAGAGGATAAATGTCAGAAAACTAAAAACAGAAATGTCTCCCATCCATTAGTTTGATCAGTTCCACCCCATCAATACATTTATTTATGACTTTGACCTCGGTGCTCAGGTCAGCCGTCACCGTGTTTAGAAACATCTATAGATTGTTCCTTGTCGCTGCTGATGTGGGCGGAGTCTGACCGACTCTTTCAGGAAGGATTCCGGGTTTAAAACCCGACATGAATGAGCCGATCCGAACAAAAGGGTTCAGGCCCAGGTGTTTCACCGCCGCTTCCATCGCATCAGCAGTCAGTCAGCGGGGCCTCCTCGCTAATCCTTCGCCATCACTCAACTGGATCTCAGCTCTTAATCTGGCCAGGCGAAAGCTCAGCAGAGGGGCGGTCCCGGCTTTAAACCGAGAGCCCGACAGCTAATCTCAGCCGAGACGCCCCCGGGTAACCCCACACCCTCCCCAGGGACCGGCCACGATACTCCTGGACCACGGCGATGAGAGAGAGACCTCCTGAATATTAGAGACCCTTCACTTCCAGAGGAGGGATCATATGAAACATCGTTTTCAGGAACAGGCAACGTTTCCAAACATAAACGGGAGAAAAAGAATCTTCCTGCTACGCAGTGGCGGATTTAGCTACGGGCGACATGGGCAGCCTGTGACATGGCCCCCCACCCCCCCAATAATATAATTGAAACAGATAACTATAAAATCTAGTACAATCTTGAGATATAATCATTTGAATTAAAAGCACATAATAATATTATTCGACACAAACAAAGAGACGAACATTTGTAACATCATGAATATATGTTCAAAGGCAATCAGGTAAAATATAGCTTTTAGCGATACATTTTTTTAAATTCTAAAAGATTTTAAGCCTCTTGTGGTACCCCACGAGCTAAAACCGCCTACAAGCTAAAACCGCCTTACTAGCCAAAACCGCCTAGTAAGCTAAAAGCGTTCCACAAGCTAAAACCACCTCAGAAGCTAAAACCACCTCAGAAGCTAAAACTGCCTCACAAGCTAAAACCCCCTCACAAGCTAAAACCGCCTCACAAGCTAAAACCCCCCTTACAAGCTAAAACCCCCCTTACAAGCTAAAACCGCCTCACAAGCTAAAACCCCCCTCACAAGCTAAAACCGCCAAACAAGATAAAACCACCTCCCAAGCTAAGACCGCCACACAAGCTAAAACCACCTCACAAGCTATAACTGCCCCACAAGCTAAACTCCCCCTACAAGCTAGGACCGCTACACATTCTAAAAGCCACCTTACAAGCTAAGACCGCCACACAAGCTAAAACCGCCTCACAAGCTAAAACCCCCCTTACAAGCTAAAACCGCCAAACAAGATAAAACCACCTCAGAAGCTAAAACCGCCTCACAAGCTAAGACCGCCACACAAGCTAAAACCACCTCACAAGCTATAACTGCCCCACAAGCTAAACTCCCCCTACAAGCTAGGACCGCTACACATTCTAAAAGCCACCTTACAAGCTAAAACCAACTCAGAAGCTAAAAAACCCCTACAAGCTAAGACCGCCACACAAGCTAAAACTGCCTCACAAGCTAAACGCTGCATTACGCCAGTGCTGCTATGCTATCTAGCTGCAGAGTGATTGAATGTACCGCACAGCCCTGCTGTCAGAGAAAACCTCTTAAGGCTGTTAGCCTGACTCATTTAGCAGCAACAAGCAGGAAGCCGGAGACATTAGTCTTCAGGAGGCAGGCTGGCGTCTTTCCAGCAGTTTAAAAGCAGACAATAAGCAAGCCGAGGCTGTCAACTGGACCCGTTAGGCCCGATAAGTGTATGGTCCCAGACACAATGACCGGTAATCAGATCCATGTAGACAAAATATGCCCCATTCATGTTAAGGTCAGGTGTGTGGGGCAGGAACTCTGCGCTCAGATGTGTGATAATAAGTCTTTTCTGCAGCAGCGACTGAGTTTTCCTGATGCGGTGTGTGTTTTTCTGAGAACAGAGCCGTCACCGTTGCTTCAGATGCATTTTTTTTTCTTTTTTCTTTATTGAGATGAAGTGCCGGTCCAGAGATCAGCGTCTCCCTGCAGTCGTTGGTTCCTGCAGGATAATCAGAGTCACTTGAAAAACGGGCAGAAACCCGGAGAGCCGGTGCCGCTGGACGCATTTCAATCCGTCTTAGAAGACTTGGATGGAAGCGCATGTGGCTGCAGATGTTTCTCGGTGGAACTCCTACTGCGAGATCCCTGACGTTGATGACTTGTGACTATTACACATGACTCATAATGATGTCAGCTGTTCCTCGTCTGCATGTTTGCACCACTGCGGTTTTTCTCTGCGTGCTGCTGGCTGGACGTAAAACCAATTTGTACTCAGTTAGCTGGAGAACTCTCCGGAGCTCCTGGTATGAAAGCGAGACGTCAGACCGGGCCGAAGTTCTGAGGACAAACAAATCCTCGCTGTTGACAGCGAACGGGAGGGTGGAGTTCTGGAGGAGGCCCGCGACTGATTATGTCCATGTTTGCTTTTGTTGGGTCGGGTTCGTTTAGTGTGAAATTTGTTTACCTCGTTCATTTAATCATCGGGAGGACAACGACTGATGATGTTTATGAGTAAGAGTGACTGAGACTGTGGATAAAAACAAGTCGTTTGCAGAGAATTGCCGGGTAGTCCAGTTGTTGACATGATTCTATGTTTACCAGAACCTTAGAAATGGACTTAATTCACCCGAGCGTAGAACTGTTTACTTGTATTTCTGCGCTCTCCTAAAAGTTCTGCCTCGGTGCGACATTGGACCATACGAGCCCACGGCATGCTTTCGCCAGAGCAGCTTTGATCTTCAGTGGAACGCATTATAGTTTTATACTAAACACTGTAAAAAGAGAAATTGTTTGATGAACTCAAAAAGTCACTTCAACTGGTAACGCTCAATTAAATCAAGTATTTACAACTTCATCTAATACGTTAGGCTGAAAAATCCCTTCTTTTATTTAGGTTATATATTGAAGTAATTGTCAACAATTACATTTTTACAGTGCATGATGAGACGCCAAAGGCATGAAAAAAAAACAGTTTTCACAGTTTTACCCTAAAAAAAACAACATAAAATATATTAAAAAGTAAATAGACATTTGTTTATTACTGGTGAACAAATCTGATATTATTTTATTCCTGTGTCTTATTAACAAAAATGTTAAACACTGTAAAAAAAAAAATTGTTGAATTTTTTTTGAAAATTACTTCCATTTGTGACACAATTAAACTTATTTTAATTGGATTCAAAAACACTTAATTTCGTTTCCTGGTTGAAATATTTTCTTTAAATTAATTTGACAGTGTATAATTTCACCCAAAAAATTTCACCCAAAAAAATATTTAAAAAAAAAGTGAAATTCTAGCTTTGGAAATTCTTCTTCTTTTTTTTTAATTTTAAATTATTTTCACGTATTTAGCATAAAAAAAAAAAAAAATACATATATATATATATATATTTTTTTTTTTTTTACTGTGTATTGTACAACCTGGCTAAAGATAATATATAAATAATCTTAAATACAAATTGACCATGAATTTGTGAGTGGAGCCTCCATACAAAACTAGCTACAATCAGACGTCATTAACGACCCACCGGTCTTAAAGGTCCAGTCCGTAAAATTTTATGTGGCATTTAGGGATATCTCTTTAAAAAAAAAGTTTAAAAAAAAATGGAATATGATATTCGTAACTATGTTTTTTGGGTGTTTACTTCAGGCTATCACAATGGAGCGGGTCGGGTCCACTATGGAGGCGGCCATGTTGTTACAGAAGTCCGGAGACGGATTGTACCTTTAAAGTCGCTGCTGTGTTTTGACAAATGGAGGATCGTGCTTATTATTCAGAACAAGAAAACAGAAATGAAAGCAAAGCAAAGATGAAGACTTCGTGAAACATTTAGATGTAGAATCCTCCGGCAGCCCGGCTCTGGCTCGCATTGGCACCGGACCTCTACAGGGCCGCACCCCTCCTGTACGTCAGGAATCTTCAACTTCTGAACCCCCATAGATGCAAAATGTTTCTTACATTGAAAATAACACATGGGTTCATTCGGTGAAGCAAATCTTTTATATAAAAAGAGCAGATTTAAATCCTTAAAATAAAGGACTTAGATCGTAAACAGGGACCAGAGAACCCAACTTACACACCAGGTCAGTACCAAGACCAGTACCACATGTAGGCCTTATTAGATTATAGATATATGAAATATGTGACCCTTAGACCTACGCCAGCGGGAGTTTTGTCTCCTGGCAGGGACCCCCCATATTGGACAGGTCGAAAGGTAGAGGCGAGAAGAAGATCAATCAATCGGCCCCTCCAGGTTGGGGGTCGAGCGCAGGGACGAGAACCCTGTCCCTTTAGAGACCAGTTATGTTACTGAAGGAATCAACACTACCGGGCGTGATGAACTTCCAGGACCGTTGACAAGTAAAGCCCGGCACTGGACACCAGAAGTCAAAGGAAAAGAGGGAGGAGCCAAAACCAGCTGGTGTCGAACTCTGGAGGAAGTGAGGAAGACCTTGGACCTGATCTTTTAATTTCACCGTTATATGTCTAATGCAAACGTTAATCTAGATAGACCCATAAGTCTTACAAGCACACACACACAAACACACACACACACACACACTAAGAGAATCCTGACTCACCACTTCAGTTGGACGGAAGTACTTTGGGTCCACCGTCACGTGGACCACCCCCGTCTCCTGGCAACGGCCGACCTCCTTCTCATCCTTGCCGTCCCACCTGGAGAGAGACGCACGTTAACAGGAAACCAGGTTTTCCCACAGCTGTCCTCTCCTCCGTCTCCCCGATCATTTCTTATGCCGTTTGTTTCTTTAACCTCCGGCGTAGACAAAACATGTCACCTGTCCTTTTTTGAACCGACAACACGGCAGACATTGCAAAGAGTCAGACACCTTCGCCGACGTGTCATCGTCTTCAAGCACATGAGAGGGAGGTGAAGCCCAGGTGAGACAGAGGAGGGGACAGATGGGCGATTTAACCTTTTTCCGTCATGATGGCTCGCCTCAAACATGACAGGACCGTTAGAGAGATAGAGAGAGAGATAGAGAGAGACAGAGAGAGAGAGGGAGAGAGAGAGAGAGAGGCAGATAGGGAGAGAGACACAGAGAGAGAGAGAGAGAGGTGGAGAGAGAGAGGCAGAGAGAGAGAGGAAGAGAGGGGGACAGAGAGAAACAGAGAAAGAGAGGGAGAGAGACAGAGAGAGAGAGGCAGAGAGGGAGACGGAGAGAGAGAGAGGGATAGAGGCAGATAGGGAGACAGAGATAGAGAGAGTGAGAGAGAGAGAGAGACAGAGAAAGAGAGAGTGAGAGAAAAAGAGAGCAGCAGGGTTTGATTGACATATTGTAAGCTGATGGGTTTTGTGATGGGATCATCATTCACCAGCCTCAGCAGAGTCATCAGCCACCACCACCAGTATCCAGACGTCAAAAGGGGGGGATATTCCCGGCTGCTGCTCAGGGCAGAGGCTCTTTGATCTCAATTTCCCTGAAGAGTCTGAAGAGCGCCAACTTTCTTAAAAGACTCATTATCTTCAGGCTTTTTTGTCGCCGAGGGGAAATTGTTTTCCACAGCACCGTACAAGTTTGATCAGACGTCTCACACAAGGACAGAGAAACAATTAGTTTTATATATATATATATATATACATATATATATATATATATATAGTAGAAGGACCGGGGTCACCTTTCACGCCGCCTCTGTGGGGGGGATAAACCTTCATCTGTGACGGCTGTGGTAAAAGTGACTCAGAGGCTGATCTGACACCAATATTCAGACTCGTCATGACCTTTAGGAGAAGAGGCTTGTGTATGTGCGTGCACTCACACGATGGTCTTGTCCACGTGCTTGAAGGCCTTCTCCACAAACTCCCTCACGCTGTGCACCTCCCCCGTGGCGATGACCAGATCCTCGGGCTCCTCCTGTTGCAGCATCAGCCACATGGCCTGGAAGAGACGGGCGGGCGAGAAGAGAGGTTAGAGCGCTGAGAGATTGTAAAGACAGTTCGGCTCTCCACGCTGGACGCCGCCCAACTCGGTCCTGACAGACAGGAAGTGAACCTGCGACCTCTGGGCGGGGCGTTCGCCTCTACCTCTGTCCTGACGTCACCGCTGGGGCTCATGGGACAAATACCGTGGGAAAGGAGGACGGATGGCTCCCGCAGGCCTACTGTGCTGCTGGCACACATAAAAACACACACATGGGCCACGAATGGACGCGCACCTACAGACCGGGTCAAAGAGCTCCGATCCACAACACACCACCGCTGAAAAGTTCAAATTAAAGTCAGGGAGATATAGTTCCGTAAATAAAAGCATGGAGACGTCCAGCTCTGACTGGCTGTCCCTGCCTAGCAGACGGAGCGGCGGTATTATTATTATTAGCCTATATACCCGGTGAAAGCCGATAGTCTGGGTCTGAGTGGACCCAGAACTATATTAAACAGCCCGCGAGGGCGTCTGTACGTAGTTCCATAATATTTATGGTGAAGCAGAGCCAGCAGGTCAGAGGTTGACCTCTGCCACGTCGGGCCTGATTAAAAAAAGGGACTCTCGGGGACATTGACTCTAAAAACACCCCGAAATTAACCGCATCTAATGAAAAGTAGGATTTTACTGTTCTAGCCCATTGAAATGGAGCTCATTCTGTAAACGACCGCAAATAAAGATGATTATAACGTTGATATCAATAAAACACTTCTTAGAGTAGAGCCAAAAGTTATTGTAAGAATGAAAAATGCTTTATATGAAAAATAAAACAATGTCTGGCGTTGACAGTGACATCACACACAGACAGGAAGTGGATTCATGACCATGTGGGAGCTTTTTTTTTTTTTTTCAAGAAAACTGACTTTGTAATACTTATTATAATAATAATAATGTTAATAATAATAAATGATTATGATGATAATAATGAGTATAATTAAATAAATGATTATTGCATAGTATAAATAAATCCCAGTGAAATATTACCCAAATACATCCCATTTTTATCACTTAATTATTATTTTGGTAATTACACGGTATTAATAATTATTACCTCTTCTTATTACCATCATGCCGTAATAACCAAGCTATAACTTAGTTATTACTTTGGTAATTACATGCTATTACTTATGTATTACTGTGTAATAACACATTCTATTATGTAGCTCTTTCTCAAAAACAGCCAAAGACGCATTATCACTATCAATATCACTTATTGACTTATTGATATCACTTATTACTACGTAATAACCTCTCTATTACCGACCATATTGATCTCAAACCTCAGCGGCGTCTGCTAACAGACTACGGATAAAGATTTCTGAGTTATTACTTGCTATAGAGAAACATTCTTTATTTTTTTATCGAGTATGCGTACGTCCAGTGAAGTCATGTCGTGGATACGGGTGGACGCCGCCGTCTCCACTGGGGCGCCTTCATCACTTCGCCTGTCCTTCCCCCCGGGGGAGAACATCAGCACGCTTTATGTGCTTGACTTGGATTGGTATTGAATGGCGAGCTTCTTCTTGAGTGTGCGTACGTTTCCAACGCGACCGCATCAGAATGTTTTATGAGACACGGTTGGACGCTGCAGCGGCTGGCTGCACGTTTTAGCGGACGCACCGAATAAAATATGCATTTAAAAAAACAAAATCCTACCTAGCGTCGTCTGGAATGTTCATTACACGCAACAACAAATGCTCTGACAGGAAATAAAGGCTTCTTGATTTTCTATTTGTTTATCCACCAGAGCATTAACGCTCTCGTGTTTTTCAATGACACGTTTGGCATAAAGTGGTGCAGGAGGAAATGTCAGTAAATTAGGATAAATGCTTTCAAAGTCATAACTATGCAGAGCAAAGAGCATTTCCTTCACATTATTTATCTTCACATGAACCAAATTTATGTCTCTGTTGTTTCTATTGTCGCTTTTCAATGATGGAGCTGCTGTAAAACCCAACTTTCCCTCTGGGGATTTATAAAGTTCTTTCTATTCTATTCTAAAATACATCTTTTTTTTCAGCAGCATCTCCAGTCTGGACCCAACTTTTATCCAGCGTTTGTATCTGTTTTGGCTAAATCCGTTTCAAAGGTCCATCTGTTTTCATTCAGGCAAATATTTCCAATTGGCTTGTTACGCTCTGCTAAAAATGGATTCACTCAGATTTATTTGCTTTGATGGTTTTTGTTTGTCATAGGCTGTGAAGGACTTTGGTTAACGCTTCTGTATTTTAAAGCTTCCATATGAATAAAGTGACTGGACATGCCTGATTGATGTATTTTCATGTTTTACTGGTATCAGATGTGGTTATCTCGATGGATCACGATCAGAATTACAGACATCCTTCACGTAAACGCCGTGCAGGACTCGTACTTTTGTTTTTTAACGACTCGTCTGCATCACCAACAACAGAAAAGTCCGATCTGGAGGAGAAGCTGATGGGATTCCAGCTCAATCTGACGCAGTGGGAGTGAATACATGCGTGACATTTCCTTCTGGAGGACGGCAAACCCTCTTCGCTGTCGTCATCGTTCCTCTCCGCTTGTTTCCAGTTCTGGCTGGAGACGACAGACGAGAGCTCGCTGAATGTGTTTACGACTGTTCTGCTTCATGCCGCACTAATCAGATCTGTGTCCAACTTGGAATCAAATGAACCAAACTCAAATCTGGTTTGGAAACGTCAGATTGAAGTTCCTGAGCGAAGCCCTAGACGTGATGCTCTGACCATCCAGCAGGAGTGAGTCCATTATACCTAACGTAAAAGGTCTGATGATATATAGAAATGTATTTTGTGTAAACACATTATGACCCGATACAATGGCTGAGATCAAAAGTGGGAGTTACTTTTATAAAAAAAAAAAAAAATATATATATATATATATATATATATATATATATAAAAACGCTCGGCTGCAAAGCAAATCAAGCACTCCTGAAATGAAATATGCTTCCTTCGTGTGTGTGTGTGTGTGAGGAGTTCAGAAATTTTCTCTTCCTCGCTCCTCTTCGTCAAAAGGAGACAGTTGCGGCGGTTCATTTATGTGGTCAGGTTGCCTCCATGCCGCCTCCTTTTGGAGGTCTTCCAGGCATGACCAACGGGGAGGAGATCCCAGAACTCTCTCGCTGGAGGGACTATGTATCTCATCTGGCCTGGGAAGGCCTCAGGATTTTCCCAGGATGAGCTGGAGTGTGTTGCTGGGGAGAGGGATGTCCGGAACACCCTTCTTCACCACTTAGCGACCGAATCCCCGGATAAGCAGAAGATCATGGATGGATGGATGAACGCGTAAAAGACCAAAGGCTAGCAGTTCTGATTTACAGGAAGTGAACAAATCTGCAAGCAACACGCCTAACTTGTTCCACCACTGGAAAACACGCCACAGACCAAGTGAAGACAGATAGAAGAAGAAAAATGTATCTGACATGAATCGTCCATCATCAGCTCAGACAAAGACCTGATGACATCACCGCTGAAATCATATTCTTAGATAAAAGTTCAGAGAGCACTGAAGACGTCAGTAAAAGGGTTTACGCGGTGAACAGCAGGGATCTGAATCCCGTCACACAATAATTCCTCTAAAGTGACGTTATCAGTCTGTAAAGGTTGGCCAGGAAATAGAATGAAATCTGTATGAGCTGCTGAGATGCTATGACCTCTGACCTCTGAGCAAGCAGAATAATGGAGCTGTACAATAATTAATGGAGTTGATCAATGGTCGTGATGAATCGTCGATGGTCGTGGCGTAGCGACGGAAACACACACACACACACACACACACACACACACACACACACGCACACACACACAGTCTTTTGTTCATTTAGGCTGAAACCAGTGTTGATGTCCGGAGAGCTGGTAATGATGCGAAATAAAAAATAATCTCCTGCATCTACAAACCTGTAAATCTAGATTGAAGAGTGAAAGTAAAAAGATTCCTGAAAACTCTGTTTCTGATGTACTTAAAGACTGTTGGACTTGTATCATCACATGCTCTGAAACACACACTGACAGACACACACACACACACACACACACACTCACGGACACTGACATAGACACACACACACAAACAGATACAAACACACACACACAAACATATACACACACAAAACAGAATAACACACAAACAGAGACAGACACACACACCCACATAGGCATAGACACACACACACACACACACACACACACACACACACACACACACACAGAGTGATGGAATGCCCCTCCTCTGGGAGGCGAGGCCGTCCTATCTCAGGATCGTTCAGGGTCACCTGACTGCTCGGCTCTGATGACTCCCCTGAGTGTGACCTTTCACCCTCCGCCCCTGATGAACACACCAGATTCTCACACAGCTACATGAGCCAATAATAGCACCTCCGCCTTTGACTGACAGCAGGCGCACACAACGGATCAGAGCCACGGTCATGTTTGTACAACCACACCGCCATCGGAACCCTACTTTCTATAGTTTTTATACCTTTTTTAAAAAAACGAAACGATTTAAACATGTTGGTCTTTGGCAGATAATGAACAAAAATGACAAATTCTGCATTATTTAAATCTGGTTTACATGTTTGTGGTCATCGTCTCGTCTTCCTCTGATGAAACAATATTACACATCCTTTGTGTCGGAACAATATTGGACTAAAACTGATTAAAAAAAACAACGTATAAATGTAGAAGACCGCCGGTCTGAGGCCGCTAGTTTTTTCGTAACCTTGGTAACAAACAACAATGCTAAGTAAGGAAATTAGCATAACTTGTTGTAAAAATTTCACATCTGCACATTGTGATGTCAAGGCTGATAATATGTGGTACTGACAGAACTCTACAGAACTACACTATAAAACCTACGCCCTCGCCCCCGGCAACAAAGGGTTTATTCCATGATGAAGTAAAACATGAGATAGACCAGATAGATCTCCTCCAGTCGCTTCAAACGCACCACATTCTGACTAAATCGGTAAAACGGTTAGGAAGTTATGTCAGAAAGAGAGGTCCAAAAAAAAAACTGTGTTTTTGGAATGAAAAAAAACAAAATTTTAGAGTGAAATATGTAATTTGTCTCAAAGTTACAAAGTTATCAGAAATAATCTCAACCTAGTGAGTAAAATATGAACTATTGAAGTAAAATACGACCTTTAGAAGACGGAACTCCTCCGCTCGATTCAAGAGCACCAGATTTGGAGTAAATCGGACCAACAGTTGAGGAATTCTGGCCAGAAAACATTTGGAGATAAAGCTCCCCCTAATGACAGAAATATGAAGCCAACGTTTCCCAAATCAATCCAGTTCTTCCTCGTCCTAAAGTCTATGTAGGTATTAAGTTTGAGAACGATCAATACATTTTTTTTTTTTTTAATTATCGCATTAATGCGACAAATCTACAGTACAAGTTTTCAGGGAAATAAATGGAGGATCTGATTTATTATTAACCAATATATAATTCTTTACTCGCTCCTTTGAGCCGACTTTTCCCCCCCCTGAAATGTAAATATCTGCTGCTTTTCTCTGATTGGCTATATTTAATTATTTCGTTTTTTGTTTTGTTT
This sequence comes from Lophius piscatorius, assembly GCA_009660295.1. Classification (NCBI taxonomy): domain Eukaryota; kingdom Metazoa; phylum Chordata; class Actinopteri; order Lophiiformes; family Lophiidae; genus Lophius; species Lophius piscatorius. Next base: position 61,343 of record VRLP01001882.1, read on the forward strand.
TACATCATTTCCAAGATCAAACGATGAATCAAAAAAAACAAACGTTCTGTTTGATCAGTGGAAGGAATAATTCACTTCAGCCTGTCTAACTCCATCACTCATATATAATTCAACTCTTCCTTGCTGATGCCAGACGGATTAATTATGGCAGCAAACACTGACGTCTGACTGTCACACTGTTTGGACCGTCTGACGGACCGATTGTTTGAACTGGTGTCGGAGCGGGTTCTGGTTCTGAGTACCGCACTGATGAATGTCGGGTTCCTGCAGCTGACTAGACGGCGGCGATGACGGGAGCTGGGAACGCGACTCGGCTTCTCGTCCCCCGGCCAGAGAAAATGTTTACGGCTGGAGTTGAGTGACGCGGCCTCCGCTGATTTTTCACCAGGAAACCTGATAAATGAAACGGACTTTTTTTTCCCGGCCCACTGCGCTGGGACTCAGCCGAAAACCGGGAAGACGGCGTCCATTCGTCTCGCTAAGTTCGCCGATAGCAGCTTCACTGCGGGTGTTCCCACATTCCACTCTCATCTTCTTTTAAACTCTTCTACATCAGCCATTCCACCTTTTACCCCCTTTCTTTCTCCTCCTCCTCCTCCTCCTCCTCCTCTTCCTCCTCCCTCCCTCAGGATTGCTCTGCTCCATTAGCGATCTGACAAACAGCTCAGAGGTTCAGCCCTTCGTGCTGAACTCGCACCTTCCTGTTCACATGGCCACAGGATGACCCCCATCAGCTAAGAGACAGAGACAGAGACCGACCCCTGCAGCCACCCGCGGCCCCTCCACCTGAGTTATGCCCCGACACCCACCCGGGGAAACCGGACCACGTCAGTTCAGACGCCGTATTTTGTCCGGAGACTGAAGGAAAACACGGACGTATATTTCGTGTCGGTGACATTTTAACTTTCTGAGGGGTTTTAAATTCCTCAGAAATGGGGGTCCGTTCCATTTTTTTAATTTTTTTTTTACATCTGGTCACAAGTTGATGAAATATGCAAATGAGTTGAGCGTCACTGCCAAGTCTGAAAAACATCTTCATTAAAGAACAGTTGTGTGGAAAAGTATTGGAGCCCCTCCTGACTTCAACTATTCGTGTGTTTATCTCAAACTGGACTTTGTCGGATCTTTGAACCAAAGAAGAAATAAATAAAAGGAAGCTAAATAAACAGAGAAATTATTTAATAAGTCAAAATGTAATCTGATACCAAATGCTTCCAATAACTGGAGGTCAGTCTCTGACATCAGTGTGATGGAATTTTGGCCCACTCTTCTCTACAGAACCGCTTCAGTGCAGCCACATTGGAGCGTGAACTGATCTTTCCAGGTCCCACCACAGCATCTCAACTGGGTTCAGGTCCAGACTCTGACGATACCCCTCCAGAACTTTGATTTTATTCCTTCTGAGCATTTAAGAATTGCTCTTTATAGTCCTCTGCTTGAGTTCGGACTGATGACCTGACTTTGGCCTCCAGAATGTTCTGCTAGAGAGCAGAATTCCTGTTTCCCTCCATGAGGGCGAGTCGTCCTGGTCCTGAAACAGCAGATCAGCTCCACCACAGTCCACTTCCACCTTCATGGTTTGACCGTGGATCTGATGTTCTTCTGGTGAAATGCTCTGTTTGGTTTCCACCGGATGGACCAGGACCCCTGTCTTCAAACAGTCCAACTTTCCTCTCATCGGTCCAGAGAAGATTCTCCAAGAAGCTCTGAGGGTCGAGGAGGAAATTCATACGAGCCTTCATGTTCTTTCTCCTCATCATTGGAGCCGTGACCTCTGACCTTTATTGAGGTGACAGAGGCCTGTTACTTCTTGATGTTTAGTTTTGATCTTTTGAGACCTCCTGAATGAGTCTTCAGCGAGGTCTTGGAGGAATCTAGACGGTGGTCCAATTCTCTGAAGGTCCACTATTGTTCCAATGCAGATTTGTGGATCTGTAATCCCCCCCAGACTGTTGTGATGACCCTCTTCTAGAATTTCTGTTGAGTGTGCTACTGGTGAGACCAAGACCAACTTCCTTCTTCTGAAGATGGTCTACTGATGTGATGATGTAGTTGGTAGTGATCGGGTTTGCAGGGGTTTAGTCCAGCTGGGACCGGTTCTTCATGCAGTTTGGGAGATTTATGGATTTAGATTGTGTGTGTTTGTATGTGTGTGTGTGTGTGTGTGTGTGTGTCTGTGTGTGTAGGGGGGGGGGTTCTCTTTCACACAGGCGCTGTCGATGTTGGAGAACCTTTCTGATGATGGTTTAATAATGGTGCTCTGTTATTACTAAGTAATAACTATAATAATCTGCGGCTGAGCAGACGAGGGGGTTCGTGTGAAGGTGTGACGCTGTCCGTAGTACTGAAACGAACCGGGGGGGATCAATAAACAGACAAAAACACCAGCAGATATTCTGACTATGTGGGCTTATTATTTTATCTTTACATCTGATTTTCACTTTTTCTCTACTTCTTATGAAAGAAGTAATAGAACCTGTAAATTAATTAAAGCATTTAAACAGAATGACGGGCGTCATTATAACAAATAAATGTTCTGAACCTTCCTTTAACTCCGCCTTCATCCCTGGGGAAAATGGCGGCTGACTCTTGCGATGAGGTCACCATGACAGCGCTTCCATCCGCTTTCCCTTACAGCTTGAATAAAAGAAACTTCTCGGCCGTTACCGCCATCATGTGACACAGATAGATGACATCGTTGCTACGAGGCAGCGGGAAAATCCCCGGTACAAAACCCGAGGCGGCCTGCTGACTCAGATCAGTCGTCTCGGCACCGACACCGACGACTGCATGCGTGCTTCTCCACGCACGAACACTTCACGAACCCCTGAAGGATAATCAAACAGCACTGCAGACCACAGCTTAAAGGGACGGTTCACCCAAAAATGAAAACTATGGCGACATCTGTTCAACCTCACGCTGACGGAAAGTTGGGTGAAATTTCTTAACCAACGATTTATTCCTGGAGCTTCAAAGCGAAAGAAAAATAAATAAAAAAAAAAAAAGTTGCAGCACCTGAGGAAGACGAGGACTTGGGTGAAAAGGGAAGAGAAAAAAAACAGAAAAAGGAAAAGGGTTCCATGCAGCTGGTCGGACGTAATCCAAGTCTCCAGATGCTCCGACATCCCAAAAAAACAGGAAAGTGACCTCAAAGCAAACACTCTGTCTGAGGAAGATGCACGAACTTGGACATATATCTATCAGCCATAACATTAAAACCACTTGACTAATATTGTATACATCTAGCTCTTCTGGGGGTTCAGACAACACGCCGTCCAAACACATCAACCACCCTTCGGTTCACCGTATGTCCCTCCTTAAACCACTCTGGTGGGTACCAACCACAGCAGACCAGAAACACACAGCCACACCTGTAGTCCTGATCTCTAACCCAATCATTTAGTCATCATTCGGTCCTTTACAAAGTCACGACATTCCTTATGCTTGCTTATTTTTCCTGCTTCCAGCATCAACTTCATGGCAGAGTGTTGATGTTGCTGCCTAATATATCCCCCCCGCCGACGGGTGACTCTGTCTTATTATGACTTCGCCCGTCAGCGGTTTGAATGTTATGGCTGGGGGTGCTATGTGCATATCCATACGAAGGAGAACACAGCATCTGTGCATCGCTCAATACTCCCACAACAAATGAATGTTTACTGTTGAATTTGACCTACAGGCCCGTGATCACACCGAGGTGTTGATCAGACGGGCTGGGATCAGGAAACCAAGACGAGGAAACTTCACCCGACTTCAGCTTGAAAGTATGAACTCAAACAATCAGATTATACAGCTCCCCCTGGTGGGCTGGAGGAACCTAACGGTGCCAACAACTGGTCGGCTCGGGGGAGGCAGTGAACCAACGCTAACCTGGATGATTGGTAAGCCTGTTTAGAAATCATCTCCTTGCCTCGCCCGTCCCCCCCCAGCGTCCCGATCTGTTACAGCCCCTCGGTTCTTCGTCTCTGACTGCTTGACTACAGCCGATGTGTGGAATTGCTCACAGTAACACTTAATGGAGGCGCCATTATGGCAGCAAAAAGCCATCAACCGCTGCTAATGCCATTACCCCAGTGTTCCACACACACACACACACACACACACACACACACACACACACACACACACACACACACACACACACACACACACACACACACACGTCCCTGAAAGGCCCACCATCCTCTGCATTGTACGGGCCACTCCCTACGTTGAGAAATTATGGCCTGAAAACTTTTGGAGATGGAGCTCCCCTAGTGTCCGGAATATGTAAAGGATCTTTCCCAAAATCAATCCACTTCTTCCTCGTAGTAAGGTCTATGTGGTTATAAAATTTGAGAATGATCCAATAAACAGTTTTTGAGTTATTGTGTGAACACGAAGGATGGGCAGCCATCATTTCCCCAACTTTTTGGGTTGTTATAACAAATGTGATTTTTTAATTTCAAGACAGCAACATATGGACGCCCTTAAATATCGTAGCACATAAAAACCGCCTGAGTCAGAATCCCTGCGTCTTTTCCAGCGGTGTGTTTCCACAGAATTCACCACGGCCCCTGACGGTAGCGCTCAGAGGTTGATGTCTTCACCGCCGCACAGCTCCACCAGAGTTGGCTTTTCCAGATCATTACTAGCTGAAGAGCTCCTCGGCTCTGCTCTCAGGAACGCTTACGCAGCTGCAAGGCAAGGCAAGAATGTTAAAGCCTGAAAAATAAGGAGAAATCGTCTCTTGTTTTGGCGTGACCTAGAGGGAAGCCGCGAATCGGAGCAGCGCGGGGCCCGCCAGCCCCACCTCATACCGCTGATAGGAGCGAGATTAACGAGGTCGCTGTGATTGAAGACATTCATGCGCTCAGACACGGGAATATCACAGTCTAACGTCACGCTCGGCTCAAACGGGGCCAGGAGTTGGCGTTATCAGCTGGTCCCTTTCGGACCCACATCCATCAAGGGGCGGCTAGGACCCGGACGCAGGAGTAATCGTGGGCAGCCATCTTGCACTGAGATTAGACACATAGTATTGAGACTGCTGGAGAATAACCTAGGCTCTGCCAGCGATGACCTCAGACATCTGTGGAGTACTGCAGCCACGTTTATGGAAGGCTATATTTAATCCCCTCATATTTCTAATTACAGTCAGGTTTACTTGCATCACAAGTATTCAAAGAATGAAAAAAAACTGAGCAGGGTTACTTCCTCCACACTCTCCCACACAGATTTCAATCTTCGTTCCTGTTTTAGTTTTTGGTTTTTTAAAAAAAAAACTGGGGTAAAGTTTGAATGCAATCTTTTCCATATAAAGATACTGAGACTACTGTTGATCTGTTTCTAACCTCAATAGTACACCACACAGAATAATGAAGGAAAAAAGAATGGTGGTTTAAAACATGTATGCAACAAATGCTGATTCTCTGTCACACAAACTCAATTTCAACAGTAGAAATGAAAATATCTGCTGTTTTTACCTCACGGGACAAGGATAGAACCAAAGGAACAAAGAAGACGTGAATGGGTTCACTGGTACATTAACTCCCCTGCAGTCATTCATCCATTCACTGTCCTGCTCTGGGCTGTTGGGGGCAAGAACCGATCCCATTTAGGGACATATGGCAAGAGGTAGGGTAGACACCGGGAAATTGTCTACGTCATCAGGGGGACCAACAACCATGACGGCTTCTGTGACGCAGTAGAGGAATGCCTTTGGCCCGGATTAACTGTGCTAATGATAAACGTTTTGAGATCAACTATTCCATAGACACACCCTTAGGAGCTCAAGAACCTTGGGGCAGCAGCTTCTACACGAGTGATTGGAAAATGGAACGTGCGCTGGTGAAGCGTTCGTGAAGGTTTAGCGTCTTCACGACGTGAGTCACGAAGCAACTCTCAATTAACCAGCAGATCTACGTTCCATCTCTCTTCAAACTGTACCGACCAAGAGAATGAGGTCACAGATACAACCAGGCGAAGGAAGCTCCCTTCAGAGGGTGGCTGGGCTCAGCCTTAGAGGTGAGGTGACTTTTTTGAGTTTAGATCTATTAAGAATGTAGTTTTCGTTTTTTCAGAAGGGCAAGTCTATTTTAATAATGACTATCCCTTTAAAGCGTAACAGGCTCCGTCAGTATCTCGACTGATCGGGGTGGCATACCTGAGTCTACCAGTATGGTGGCTGGTTTCTGTCCCAGGTGTCTGACAATAGTAAAGTACGCGAACGGGAACACCTGAACAATGCCTGGCTCTAAAAATAAACTACAAAGGGATCTAGTGTGGTGCAAGGTGGAAGAACGTGTTTGTTCTGCTCTTGAAGTGAAAGAATAAATGATAAAGGAAAATTACCTAATGACTACGTGACTTACTTGCAATACACATAAGAAGTCGTAATTACTACAAATGGGAACAAATAAAATCGATACCACTATTGCTGTTTATGTTAAATCGCGTTTTAATATTTTGAGTCTGAGGCTGATACCGATAAATTTCACGTTTCGATTTACAAATAATTTTTTGGAGGAGTTGGGGTCCGTTCCAAAATGCATGCCAGCTGTCGCATGTCAGGCCACACTAAGAAAGGTTGTAAAAACATTCCTGGCTCCTTCTTCCTGGACGGTGCCCCACCCTTCAACAGAGTTTACTGGCAATCAACCGGGGAGTCTGGATTGATTCCAAACAGAAATTCGGGTGCGACAGAATCTCCTCAGTGGAGATCCGGATCGTGGCGGGCATCTGATTCTAGGGTTAACAGTTCAACAGGCGTCCCCTTAAAGTCTCAACGGAGGCGCTTTTGGTTCTTTCAGCATCATTCGCAATATTGTGTCCCTTAAAAGTCGGGGTCCCGAAAAACTCAGCCGGAGCATCACCTCAGGACGCTGGGCATACGCAGATACAAGTCAAACAAAGAGCTTTCCAAACAACGTTTACGTGCAGCGACTGGCTATCGGAAAGGCTTCCCCAAAGGACTTGCAAAGGAAAGAGACTTCATTCAGAAAGGGCCTTTTCTTTTCTTTAGAAAGGGTCCGATTAGGCGTCTCTTCCGAATCTCATTCGGAATTAGGCTGTCCACGTAAACCCACCTATTGATGTCAGTTCTACACGTGGGTTATGGCTGTCATGTGGAGGACTGACGGCACAATGTGTCCATCTGTCTGCGCGTTGGACAGCATTCCATGACGTGGCAGGATAATCCTAAACACCGGATTAGAGAGGAATGCACAAGTCTGACAGCCTCCTCTGAGACTCAAAGGAAGCTTTTGTTCTGCGAACACTGTACGGCAGGTAACAGACACCTTCTCGTACACAAACCCACACCTCCCCTCGGGGCTCTGACAGGCAGCCTGTCAATATCAATATACAAAGTGGAATCTCTTGAAGGAGCTGCTTTGAGTGCTGCCTGCCTCTCCAGACAACATATCGCATAACAAGTGCACCGCTCCGCCGACAGCGCCGACACACCAATCCACATCGGCGTTTTTGACAGCCAGAGGCACGCCAATACACGTCTGCTGGATCGGGTCTCTCCGCTGTGGCTTCTCATGATGCGGTGTTAATCCTCGACGCTATTTCAATCGTATCGAGTATCAAAAAAGCCTTTTGGAAACTCGACACGCGCAGCGTTAATCAGCGGTTGATTTAATTCTCTGATCAAATATTACAGGGTTGTTGTGTATTAGCGTGATTGTGTTGCCGTCTGTGCAGAAGCTGGGGAACGATACTGCAGGAGACAGTTTGTGACGCCTAAAACAAGAGAAAGTGAAAGATAATCAAACCACAAATCAATCCCGGGAAGCATGAAGGCCACATCCGGTGAAACCGGCGGGAAACCATGATGGCGGGTAAATGCGAGGTTGTACGCGACGCTCTGAGATCGATCGGTACAATCAGTCAAACGGGATCAACCAATCAAAACAACCTTCTGTATTTTTACTGATAGTTAAACTTGATTCAGACATTATGGGGATGAATAAACATGACTTCACGTAGAGTTTCTAAATCGTATCTCAAAAGGAAAATATTCCTAGTTGGAGAAAATATATCTGACATTTTTTGAGTCGGACATTCGGGTTTAATACTGAGCCGGTTTGAACCGGTACCAAGGTCCAACTAATATATTTATTAACCTTATTTTAAGGAATAAAGACATTCTATTTGAAGAAAGGTTGTCCTGTTATAAGCATCTTAATCTTGAGTTAGGCGTTAAACGTGATGAGGTGCATCATCTCGTCTGTCTTGGGAGTGAACCCGACGTTACGTCGGCCAGCCGGGACAGTGTACTGGCCGGGAAGCCTGGCGGCGATTGGGCCGCCACTTCCAACGCGTCGAGTGGAAAGTGTTGGTGAACGAGACTCAGAAGAGTCCCTGATGACCTCGAGACTCCAAAAGTAAATGGTTGTAAGTTGGCCTGTCAAGTTGGTGAAATGGAACCTGGTGGGCCGACATTCCACAAGATCCTGAGTTGAGAAAGTTGGACTGAACACATTTTCCTTTTTTTGTGAATTGATTCAAGCTTAAAAACAAACATTTTCTTCTCATAGAATGATTTGGCTTTTTTTTCTTTTTTTTTTAAATGTCTGCCTGCATCCCATAATCCCTGATGACGCTGGGGTGAGTCAGTGAAGTGCCGGGGTGGATCTGGCAAAAATCATGAGTCAGACAAGACGGAGCGAACCGGACCAAACCGGGGCAAAAATGAAAGTGGGCTCAAAGAGGCCAGTCGGGCAACCGGCTCGGAGCAGACGAGGCCCTATCAGCCGGAAACTGACGGCGACTCTGCGAACGTATGACTAAGAACCTCAATCCTTCACTTTAGGTCTGACTTTACACTCACGCACACACTAGTACACTCAGCTAACTTTCCCAGGCTCCACCTCAGGGAGCACACATCATCCAAACGGCTTCTACGGAGCTGTGATTTTCAGCAGAACAGCTTTTTTCTTTAACGGAGACTCTATTTTTAGAGATGGCTGAAATTATTAACGCTCCCCGCACACGCACACACACACACACACACATAATTGACCCCCCCGCCTTCCCTCCCCTCTCTCCCTGTTGTGTTTTGACCAAAAAAGTCAGAGACTGCAGCGTCGTTCCTCATCAGACGGGCTGTCTGGACGTCCGGTTGAAGACGGGCTAAATTTACAGTCTGACTTCACCGCGAACGCACGCGGAGACGCACGCCGCTGTGAAACGGTTGGCAGTGACGCGGAGACCGCCACACCTCGGCGGCGTCTGTTTCACCGTGTCCTGCTGGCGGAGGGTCAGGTGATTTGGTGGACCTCAGAGGAGGATCTGTCCCAGACAGATGACAGACCGGGGGGAGATTTTAGTACATCACAACGAGTCCCAAGCATTTTACTGGCAGAATCCTTCCTCCACTGGATCCCACAGGTGGAATAAATCTAAATGATGATTATTGGAGAGAAAATATAAAGTGACATGCCAACATTTTTAAGGTTTGAATTCACGAGGGGGCAGTTTCATTTCAATATAACCACAAATAATACCAAAAGTCAGCCTCTGCATCCAAAGATGGTGCTGGCTGCGTTCTATTGTTGCAAAGACCGAATGTCAATGTCAAGTTAGCATGAGATAACTTCTCCCTGACACTAGTTTCTAGGGACACATCTGTGTCCCGGGTGAATCTTCACTCGCACCATTGTGACGGGTTTGAAGAAATACAGCTAGCGGGTTTTTTCCCCTATCCCATCTTGCTGATGTGTACACAATGACAGCAAACAATGTCTTATTGTGACAAGATTAGCCTTCTTTTGGTGGAAAGTACAAAATAGAATTGGGGAAAATGCAAATTAGCTGCGTATTAAGTCTGCAAAATCAGCCTAATCAAGTTCAAAACAAGAAATAATGGAAGATTGTTGGCCCTCTTTTATCCGTGTCAGGGCTCTGGAGCTGAAAAGGTCACTGGTTTGGCTAAACGTCGGGGAAAAGATCAAAGACTAGAAAGGCGGTGGTCCACTCCTGGGACCACTTTCATCAACAGTCGGACAGAAAAAAGCTTAAGAGCAACCAGCAGGTCAAACAACGCCGAAAATAAAGTATGAATGAGCTGCCAAACGTTTGTAAGGGCAAAACTAGAAACGAATTGACCCGGAGACTTTAGTGTGAGCAGCATAAAAAAAGTAGACCCTCCTCCCCGACAGCAAGGGAATAGCCCCGAAAAAGTCCCCTATCTCCTGCGTTGACCCCTGATTGATCTCCTCAAAATAAATCTGAAGTTACGTACACAGTATTTTTTTTTGAAAGAATCTCCAGAAAGTGAGTAAAATATGAACTATTATACAAACATATACACATATATAAAAAACACATACACATTCAATGGATTCATACGGGAAATGTGTTTTACGGCCAGAAAGATACTAAAAGAAAAGTAAAGTTGGTTCTTTCTCGTATTCTGATCGATATGATTCTTAAATATTTCAGGGCTATTACATCACTTTTATATGTTTTAACTCTGCTATGGTTATATATCACCCGCAAAGTCGGCCATGTTTACGGAATCGTCATCGCCGCCGCAGATTCTTCGCGTAAGCGCGATCAACCAGTGGTTCTATTTAGTCCAAATTTGGCTCATATGAATCGACTCAAAGAGATCTATCTTGGATTTGTCAAATTTTAACTCTAGTAATTAATATTTAACTCACTAAGGGGAGATTTTTCATGAAAAATAAGGTTTTCTGGACATAATTCCAGTTTTATCTATCGCTTATACTTCCTGTTTTACTTTAATGATTCATACTTTACTCAGTATGGGGAGCTTTTTTAAGGACATAACTTCCTAATCGTTGGTCCGTTTTAGTCCAAATATAGGTGTTTATGAATCGACTCAGGGAGATCTATCTCGTAAATATCGTATTTTACTCTAGTATTTCCTGTTTTACTCACTAGTCCACATTTGGAGAAGATAAAATGACTCAAGGCTTATACATATATTATATTTGACTTTAACACTTTATATTTTAATCTAAAAGTTCATAATTAACATATTTCGGGACGATTTTTTAAAATAATAAAAAAAATAAATGCTCAATGGATTGCTCGTACAACAAAGGGGTTCGGGGACTTTTCGGGGATGTACCCCTCCTGTCGGGGGCCTAGTTTAAACGTTACATGAAAACTTTCAGTTCTCTAAACTGACTGACTGCTGACTGACTGACCTTCTTTGGGAGGGAGAAGGGGGGTTACCCGTGTGCTATGACTGGAGCCTCAGACGCCCTGGTTTGGTTAAATACCGCAAGAATGTTTGTGATGGGCGGCAAATTCATCACGATGAAATGAAAACAGTCAATAAAATAATAAAACTACTATCGCCGCCATCCATCAGGCCCGCAACCATTCCTTTTGATATCATCAGCGTGTTTGTACATCTAAACAAAGCTAAAGATAGCCACATGCACGGGGAAGTCCACATAGACACACACACACACACACACACACACACACACACACACACACACACACTTGAACTCGACTGTGACCTCTGGCTCTATGAACACTGAGTCCTCAGTAAACAATCTTTCCATGTTTTCACCAGAGGAAGGGTCCCATAAAGACTGTCATTCACTATTTAACCCTGAAACACACACTGCCAACTCAATCGCCCATGCATGCACACACACACACACGCACACGCACACACACAAACACACACACACACAGGTTGGGCACAGCTCCATGTAATGTGGACAGAGCTGCTGATTCTTGGAGCTCGGCGATAGCGTCATTTTTACACCGTGAGAACATGAGAAACACATTTCTCAAAGGAGCCTTCTCATTTTCTGTGGGTGTGTTACCATTTTTGGGGGAAAAGGGGGACAGAAAGACACACACACACACACACACACACACACACACACACACACACACACACACACCAGCTAAGTTAGTTAAATATAGCAGCTACTAATCTTTCAGAGGCCGGTCATGAATAGACAGAGGCGAGACAGGATGTGAAAGGTGTTTAAAATACATTTTATGAACTTTATTTAACGTACTGTATCCCGCGTACAGACGCACACATCCTGGCCTGTCAGACAGGAGGGTATCAATAGCAGGGCAGCGAGTGATGCGGGGCCAGGGGGGGCACTCTATTTATTTTCCCCCTCTTTAAACACGCAGGAAGAAAAACAAACATCGGCAGGAGGAGAGCGCCGCGTTTCGCTGCCCCCCCCCCTCCACTTCACAGACCAGCTGACTGTTTAGATTTACTTATAGATTTCTCACCACGCACCACAAACTCGCCTACGGATCGTTATACTCCACCGCTTACTTCCTAGAAGAAGGAACGATCCGCAGGGTGATGAAGTATGCGTATGGAAACTTTTCCAAGGGGGGCTAGACGAGATGGAGATGGGGACGGGAGGCAAATTTGTCAACATTAATTATAAGTCACAAAATCCCTTTTTCCAAAAATAGCTTGACTTATGAATCACTCATGACGGTTTTTTTTCTGATTTTGTCTGTATAACATCGTATCATCACCACATACATTACTAGAAGAGTCACTCAGAGAGCCCAAACCTCCGCCGAGGCACAACAGTACCCCAGGGTAAGGACAGATTTCTCCATTAATGTACGATTCATTGCCATCCTCTACATCTACCGACGACTTCAACGAACTCTCTGAGTATCTCTCAGATAATCTGTAGCCGCTCGTCTCCTGCGAAATCCACTTCGGCGTCTCTTTTCAGCCCCCTGAGCCCCCAGCACCAACCCCACGTGATCATCAAAGGAATCAAAGTTACTGAGAATGAGACCATTGCTCCACCCCAAAGAAAGATGAAAGGAATCAAAGGATGAAAGGCAGCAAGAGCTACAATGTGAAGCTAATGATCCAACCGGGTTATTATATTATTTTATTTCATTTTAAAAGCTGCGACACACATAACTTCACCAAAGTTTCTTCTTCTCTAGGATACACAGAAACATACTTCTGGGTAGATTTTCATGCAAACCCGTCCCTTTAGTTTTTCCGTAATCCAGACGTACAAAGATACAAAATACAGATACATAAATGAAGTTTTATTTCTCTCAAGCGCTGAAGAAGAAGTTTTTTTGGGGGGGTAATGTATCTCATTATCTCTATCATTAAGTTCTTATCTGGGATGGAAGAAACACATCACACGACGCCGGGATTAAACTTAATGTGTGTTTTATCAGATGCGGTGTCATGTGACAGCAGGAGGTGGACGCAGTTCGGACCGCGGGAGTTGTAATATTCTGCTATCTAAGTGGAATCTGATAACCGATAACGCCACAGGGAACACCGGATTCAGAAAGACCAGATGAGGAGATCGGCAGAGTTTATTTGTTTTCTGGAGAAAATGGAAGAGGGGAAGGAGGGGAGAGACTTTTAAGTATCTGTGGCCGGTTGTGTTTCAACTCTGACCCCTGACCTCCAGGCTGAGGCAGGAGAAGAAGACTCCATTTACACTGGAAGGTGCTGGTGGAGGCCGGACTGCCTTTCTGTCTGTCAGTCAGTCAGAACAATGGCTGCTTCCCTCCCACAGCTGTGTGTTTATGTGTGGCGGACAGGCGTCCAGCCGCGGTGATGTCATACGATGCTATCAGCCTGTTTACCCTTTCCCTTCTCCCCCGCGGCCAATACATCACTTACAAATTGGACAATCTAGAGCAGGTGTGTGCATGAGATATGTGTGTGTGTGTGTGTGTGTGTGTGTGTGTGTGTGTGTGTGTGTGTGTGATACAAAGGCAGCCCCCTCCCCGCCTCATTTCTCCCCTGCAGGTGGAAGAGTGACTCCTCCCTCGGTGAAAGCAGGGAGCGAATCGTGTCCCAGCCTGTAAACTTTAACAGTGTTTTTGTCACATATTTATAAAGCTGTTAGTGCTTTTATAGAAGCGAGGGGGCCACGGACCCCTCGGTGGGCTACTGCCCCAGCGGGGGCCATGCTGGACTGATTACAGATGTCTGCCGGCCAGCAGACATTTGACACCTGAAGGGCAGAGGAATCCATCGCGGGCGTAATTATGTTTTGTCATCAGTGGAAGGTTGTGATAAAAATGACAAATGTAACTTTTCGGCGGCTTTAACTCAGCGGCGCTTAAAAAAGTCCCGAAGATAATATCTATTCTTAACGGTGTATTAGAATCAGATGTTTTCATCCGTTTGTCCTTCCGTCCATCATGTCGTCTTCCTCTGGAGGATAACCCGCACCAAACCTTAGTTGTTGTTCCTTTTGAGTTATTAAACATTCTTCTCATTCTAATTTAGTTTGTTTCCATGGAAACAGGATTTTTAAGGGTCAGTCTGAAACGCAAGTAAGTATGTCGCAAACATTCAGCTGTAGCTCAGAGGTGGAGCGATGGACCCCCAACGGGAAGATTGGCGGTTTGGGTGCTTGAACAAGACCTTGAACCCCCAACCTGCACTTCACAGGCTCCGCCCACTGCTCCTCCCGGGATGAGCTGAACTCCGAGAAAGGATTATGTTAACAAGATGCCTCAAAAACTATCTCAAGGATCTTTTGTCATATTTATACCCGGGAGGTGTAATAATATATTTATATTTCATTTGAGGAGTTCAATCAGGGGGATTACTTGTACAACGCTGGGGGTTGGGGACTTTTTATGGATTTTATTTTTGGTGACCTTAAAGGTTTCACATTAAAGGTTTCAGTTAAAGTTCATCCTTAAAATTGTATTTCATAATAGTATTTATACCAGGAGAATTATTGCTCCAAAGAAGTCGTGGCGGCGTTAAGGTCAGACGCTCGATGATTTGCCACCAGAACCTTCTAGAAGCGGCGCCGTCAGACGAGGGTTTGGGGCTTTGCTGAAGCGCTGAGACAACACGATAACGCGTCAGCGAGGAGGCGACGGGGTTGTGAGATGTTCAGGGTTTCCTCTGGGGACCGCTGAGAAACTCTGCGTTCGTTATTTTGACAAAACATGAAATGAGAACAACATAATATTTGAAAAACAGATAAAATCCGTTTATCTCCGGCGCGGCTATTGATTCACCGACGTTATCTGTCCGCCGCAGCAGGAGCTGCAGGAGCCGCGCGAAAGGCGTGTTTCCTGAAACGCGCGCTGACACAGGCCGTTTCCTGTGGGAATTTTTTTTTTTTTTTTTAAATCAACTATCAGGGATCACCTGATGTTTTTTTTTAAAAGTCGCTGAAACATCCCCGCCTGCTGCAGAAGATGAATAAATAAAAACACAGGAGGAAGATGTGACATGAAAAATGACCAGAGAGGAGATAAAAGAGATTAAAAAAAAACTTTCTATGTTTTCTATGTAAAGAGAGAAAATCAGAAATATAAGATTTTCAGTATATCTGATATCAGGAAATGAAATAACCTCCAAAAAGCATGAAACACCCAGATTTTCCCCCCGGCGGGGGGTGCGTTCCGTTACCGTTAGAAAGTTATTTAAATTACTGCTTTTATTTACATATCTGATCAAAATTAAACAAGAAAACTAATAACGCCTAAAAATTCCCTTCAAGAACCAAAATCTGATTATATTCAATCTGAAACCACGCAAATAACCCAAAAAAACCCCTCAAAATAAAAGAAATTAAAGTTCCTACATAGTAAAAGTCACGTTAACACTTGGACGTCCGGCTCCAGCGTTTGGCGGCGCTCGTTATGAGTCACTGAGTCTGAGTGGGAGCGTCTCTGCAGTCTGGGTGATTTCCATAACGCCAACAGAGAACTGGAGGAGATGATGTCTGAGAATAATCACAAACATCTCCATCTGTACGTGATAACATGTGAGGATCGACTGAACAGAATCACGTAACTTCATCCAACGATAAAAAGTCCCATAAAGGTCAAATCATTTTCCTCAAAAACGGTTGAGTTGTCCCTTTAAAGTAAAGGTCGGAGAGTTAAACCTGTTAAAACTGACTTTTCTTTGTTGGAAAGCAAAATCTTTGATAAATCCTTGTTAACATTATGATACAATTTAAAGTTATTTTCATCGTGAAAACATCCCATAAGTACGATTTCTTTCTTTTTCTCTCTTTATAACCAGACTGGAGCAAAAAATACATTTCATTATAAAGTAAATTTTGAGTTTCTATCATAATAGATAATTAATAAAATACGCATAGAAATGATTTTTCCATTGGAGATTTCTTTAAAGGGTTAATCCGTGTATTAAAATAATGAATAGTGTTTGAGATCTGATCCAGGAACCAGAACGGAATTAAAAAACAAAGTTGTTGTCGTGGAAACAGAACAAATAAACAGACTGATATTACTGAAAGGTACCATTTCAGGGTTCTGCTGTTGTTTGTTGAAGGTTTTGAGAAAAGATACTGAGCTGTTTAGTCGGAGTTCTGCTGTGGAAACGGAACGTTAAGGACGGACAGATGCCCCTCCTCCTCGTTTCCCTCGCGGCGGGGGGATAAAAAAAAATGGCGCATGTTAATGAAGTCCTTCATTTAAATATGATTTACAACTGTTATGGTTTTGGACGGGTGCTGACGGAGAGTAAACACGTATGCATGTTGATTTTGGGAGGGGGTTGATTTTAGTTTCCTCCGGTGTAAATCAGCGTCACTAAACACAGTTTATGTTAAACTCAGTTGACAGAAAAAATACTTTTGGTTTAGCGTTCACGAGTTCTTGAATACGTTTCTTCTTCTGTCTGAAATACCTACGGCGGTGAAGAAGGTATTTTCACTCGTGTCTGTCAACAGAATTACGGACGCGCCTGGTTATTTTTTCACTTTTAACGAGGGGGATTCACACGTGGGTCGACCCCCGCCTTCCTCGGCTCAGTCGGGCGGCGGTGGGCGAGCGAAGAGAGGGAGCGACATTCACTAATAAAGATGATTATGAATAATAATAAGCCGTTTTCAGATCGTTCGTTACAGTTACCCTCATCACGCCCTGCCTCCAGATATTGTTTCTACTTACTGAAAACATGGTCGCCACTAAAAAATAACGATCGTATTTATCAAAAAAAAAGGAACAATCGTAATTTTTTTTGATTAATCGATTGAAATGTTCGTTAGTTTAATCGTCTAATCTAAAGATTTTATTTTGTCTTTCTGAAAGTCCATTTAACCTAAAAGGCTCTTTGGTGAACGTTTGCATTTAAAATTAACCAAAAGATAAAACTTCATTCTTCCCAAAATGAAAAGATAGAGAAAAGACAGATAGATGAAAGGAAGAGCAGGAAGTACACAAAATACACAACGGAGAAAACAAGAACCTGGGATAAGCTATAAGTGAGGGAAGAATACCAGTAGGGTTATGGGATAGTGTCTAAATCTAATTGTATGTGCAGGAAATTCACCGGAATGATTTAATGTATATATTTGTAAAGATATGAATGATGTTAAAAATGCCTTTGAACAAAGCTGATAATATTCTATCATATTTATAATCAAGCACTTTCCTCATAATTGTTTTTAATTTGCAGCCAGCAGAGCAGAAGCGGCATCGGTCCTACAGAACTTTGTCCAGTCAGCAGAGTATCGTTTGTTGTTTGGGAAAAAACATTTTTCCAGGGGAAAGTTAATAGGTTTGTAGAAAATTTAACGGTGGGTCTGATATTCTGTGTCGGACAAATGGTCAACCGTGAGAATCCGAACGACCAAACTGTGATGGCTAGAATTCTCTTCAGCTCTGCAGGTCTTGTTGGGTGTTCCTGGTCTGCAGTGGTTAGAACCTACCAGGGTGGTCTAAGGAGGGACAAGCGGTTAACTGGGTCATTATGAGTGAAGGCTAGTTTGAAAAGCTACTGCCGCAACAATTCCTGAAAAAGTTCCTTCTGGTTCTGATAGAAGGAACAAACAGGGCAGAGTTGTTACGACATCAAAAGTGGGACTTACACAACATTAGGCAGGTGGTTTTAATGTTTTGGCAGATGGGTTCACTTGTAAAGGCCAAAGAAGCTAGAATATAAAGTATAATTGGTGAGATAGTGTCCGGACAGAACAATTATGGACGGACAGAAGTACCGGCCGATCGGAGCCAGCTGATGTGGTTTGGGGGATCCGATCAGGATTCCTCCCTCTGGAGGTCTTTTCTGTCCAGTCCCAACTGGGAGGAGACCCTGAGGTAGACCCAGAACTGGCTGGAGGGACCTCGATACCTCACTCTGCCTGGGAGCACCTTGGGATCCCCCGGGATGAGCTGGAGAGTGTTGCTGGGGAGAGGGATGTCTTGTAATCCCTTCTTGACGGGCTGACACCGCGACCCGACCCCGAATAAGAAAATGAAAGAGTGAATGAATGAGAAGGACCGGTAAACTATACTCCGTTAAATCTGTACTGTTATGATGTTTAAGGGGAGGAGCTAGAAGTTAATCGGATGACACAACAATTCTCATATGGGGGGGATATGTGGGTGGATCTCTCCCAGCATGCATTGCGATGATTGTGTTCTGCGCTGTGAGTTGACTTGTGCTAATAAAAAGCACTTCCTGGTTCAAGAGTTCACTCGTTTCTTGCACTAGAGCCCTAAAGCTCGCCACAGCGTATTACAGAGCGGTCACGGACCTACAAAACAAACGCCGCTACGGCGCTGAGCAGAGACGGTGCATCAGATGAGGGCCGCATCCCCGCTGATAACATCAGTATTTAACTCGGCGAGTCAGGGCCAGACGACACTGAGAGGACACGAGATTACCCGTCAGCGCCATCAAAACATTCCTCATGGTCACTCCATGGCCACGCAAACACAAACACACGCACACCCGCCTCCCACGCAAGCAAGAGGTCCGAGCCCATCAGAGGTGTGTGTTTCCGAACAGAGTGGTGTAAACAGTGGAGAGTGTGTGAATATTGAACGCCGTGTCTCCACATGTTGGGCATAGGAAACAGATGCTATGAGAGAGAGCGAGAGAGAGAGGGAGAGAGAGAGATGGAGAGAGAGAGGGATGGAGAGAGAGAGGGATGTTTGTATTGGAGTTTTCCAGCTGGAACTCAGTTTTCTCGTAGCTCTTAGTTCTGCAGTCCAGCACCCAGAGGGGTACATGGGAAATCAAGCGTTTTTTGTTTTTTTTAAAAAAAGAGGCTCATGCTGACCTTTGCAAATTCTTCCCATATGGCAACGTCAAATGTTCTCGGGAGAGGTTCCCATAGTTTGAACTCTGACCCCATCATAAAGGTGTGACAAGGAAAGGTTGTACAGTAGCCGTGTGAAGGTAACCCAGCTGACAGGGAAGACCCCTGAAGCCCCTCCTCGACCAAAAAGCCTCCATGCTTCATCAGAAGTTACGCCTGCTGGTCTGTAAGAGACGCACGGATGGGCTTTGATGTACCCCAAGTGTCCGCGTCTGTATGAGGCAATCAGAGCAGCTGAAGTGAAACCTCTCAAACACCTCAGGGATGAATTTGAGAGCAGCATCCACAAAGAGTTGAAGAATGTGCTTCAGGAACAAACTGAGCTCCAACCCATCGGAGAGCTTCGAGCAATATTGTGACTATATCAAATCCAAATGTGGTCTACCGCAAAAAAACACATTTCTGCATCTCTTCTTCTCCTCATACCTCTCCCACATTCGGACTCAACTTTCCTCGGCCCTCTCTCTCTCTCCTCCCGCCATCTCCGGACTAAATGGATCCATCGGACTGATGGTGCCTGAGGGTGCACTAACTCTGCCCTTGCGTTTTCTGCTCCTGCTCTTCCTGTGGAGCTGCAGTGGGAGTCACTAGAGGAAGTCTCCATCTCAGAGGACGGCCCACTTCCTGCTGAGAAAGCCGGGGCTGAGTGAGAAAAACAAACCTGTTTACTTGCAACCAAGTTTTTACTTGAAAATTAACCGGGCCCCTTATATTTTTTGAGCAGATGTTACAAAGCGTTGGACGGGGGTCTTTGTTTCCAAAAAGAAGTTTCTCCTTCATTGATTTCCTCTTCTTCGTCTGTTTCATAAAACAAAGGCTTTTGCGTCCTTGTCCTCGTTGTTTACAGTGAATGTAAATGTGGACGTCTGAAAGAAAAGAGGCTAGAATGTCGCACACCTTTGTTCGGGGTTTATTTGAAGCCTCTGGTTGTTTTGCCGTTTTACCAATAATCTAAATGTTGAGTTAGGCGTTTATGCAAGATAGTGTGTTGATATTGGATGTTCCTGCGTTGGGTTAAGTTCCCAAACTTCCAATGTGCTAACCTTTCGAGTGATGGATGTCTTTAATATCACTGTGTTATTGAAGTACGGTTGGGAAAGATAGCGAGTCCAGTTACAAAAGAAACTAGAATGGGATTCCGGAGAGTGCCAACCTCAACCCAGGCGCTGCAGTCCGACACGTTTGTCAAGCCCTTAACATAATAACGTCCAAATGAAGATTACCCCCCCGACAAACGCGCATTTGGATCCAGAAGATTCTGCGTTATTGTTTGGGTCTGCACCAGAGGGACCCCGACACCGTTAGCCGGAATGATGTCTTTTATTCATGGATTATTTCCTGAGAATTAATGGAAAATGAGAAAAAGAAAAATAGCCTGTCAAAAATGCAAAGTAATGAATCTGCTGGACCGGGCCGTCAGCGCACCAATACTCAGTGGGTTCTTTCCAGAACCCTGTCCCACCGAGCCACAGAGTTTTGTGGAAATGGTTGCATTAGTTTTGCAGAGTAATCCGAACCAAGACAAACAGGTGAGAACATGAGCTTCTTAGTGGAGACAATAAATGTCAGGTTCCTGTTTTTATGTGTCTAATATAGTAAGACCTTAAAAATGTCATAAAGTTCACATCATAAATGTTCATCCTGTGTTCAGATGTTGCTGCACATCCATAAATGAGGATGAATACGGATTTGAATGATTAAAAATCAGCAGCTTGTTTGGAGGTAGTAGCAGATTTCTAGCTCTACATGTTATTCAGTTACAAAAACAAACGGACGAATATATTTTAATCGTAAGCTCCACGGATCTCCAGCAAACTGAACACAGTGGTGGACACAAACCCTCTGAAGATGTCTGTTTTATTCCATCGATCTTTGCATTATTTTCAGGGAAACTGGCAGAACAGTAGAAAGAAGAATATATATAAAAATATCTCCATCCAAATCCTCACATTCACCCCCTTAGCTCTATCTAAGCTAAGCAAGTTAGCTAAATGTCCGGACAAATTCTGAAGCACAAAATGGGGCATTTTATTTTTACGATCCAGAACCATTACATAGCCTTACAACCGACTCGCTCTACACTTCAATAAAGATTGGGGTCCTGGGGCAAGCAGCTGTGGTTATGCACATAACAACTGATCACAACTCCCAAAATCCCCCACAACAAAGACACCCAGTAGTCACCCTCTTAAAGGGCCGGGCCCAGCATGCGTGTCGAAAAAGAATCGCTGGTTTTGCTACAGTTTATATCATGAATTAAAATGCGGTAGAATCGTTTTGTTTCATAAATGAGATTTCATTTACATCTAAATCGGGATCGCAATCTTTTTGACATTAAATCGCCCAACCGTACAACTTAGTGTCACGGAGAACCTTTAGAATGGTTCGTTATGACATGGTGGAACTCAACTCTGTGGTTTAGCTTAATTTACCGATGTCCTTCCGATGTCTACAAAGTTTCATGGAAACGGTGTCTCTAGTTTTTGAGTAATTAGAGAATAAGCCCATGTTGATAGAGAAAGAAACATTTCTGGACCTCTAGCAACATTTAATGGATTCTGGGAAATCCATGCAGAGCTTTTTTGCATAACTCTGCTGACAAAAAAAAACAAACGAGCCAAGGGTGAAAGAAAAAAAGTATGAAAGGGGACTCGAACATCAATCCTCCGTGAAATTTAGCATGCTGATTCATTGCCACAACGTCTACACCATTACTGACACCTTCCTACATGGAAAGGTTTACTATTTCCTACACTGGCAGCGAACATTGGCATTGGATGTACGCGGTGAACTGCAGAATCTTTCACCGCGATCGTAACTCATAGGGAACCCGGGCTGGTGCTCTGATATGAATAATTGTGTAGCCAGAGGATACACCAGCTTGTAATCTGTTTTGCAGGACGCGCCTGCCGAGACATGGTTAAGGTTTGTGGAACAGGCTCCGACACATCTAAAAGGAAAGGTTAGTGGTTGGGCAGCAAAACAGGTGGGTGGTCACGCATTTAGTGCATGTGAGCCTGTGTATACTAGCAAATTTGATCCAGAGAGCTCATTGTTCCTCATCATGGTCGAGTGCAACTTCTGTCAAACTCTCAGTTTTGCTGCATAAATCAGAGGAACCTCTTAATATTTCATTTGGTGCTGCTGGCCAAATGCTTTGGCATCGGCAGCCATGAATTTCCAGCATTTAGTCGTTTGAGCATGAATAAGTATTCAGAGTAATGAAACCATTCACCTGCACGCACACACACACACACACACACACCAAAAACATATATATATACATATACTGTCAACCAATCCATGAAGTCCGACTTTAAACAATTCATCTCTGGAACCAGCCTCTGAACAATAGAGCCAGTGTGATCCCAGGTATGTAATATGAAAAGAAAATCTGACACTCACACACACACAAACACACACACACACACGCTCCGTTTATACACAGCATGTTATTGTGCAAAAAGCTCGAAACGTTCGAATAAAAGCGACATCCAATACCAAAAATGGTTCCCTCACAGCAGTGGATGCAAACATGCAAAGAAAAAACAAAAAAAAAAACACAAGTAACAAAAGCACTTCTTGTATGCTAGCGACTGTTGGCAGGGAGCGCCATACAGAACAAACGACAAGAGTGTTTTGAATTTCCCCCAGGCGCACTCGCTGAGACTTTGTGGGAAATATTTTCCTTCCTATCATACACACAATTGGCCTGAGGGTGTTTCCCTGAATCTAGATATTCAAAGAATCCTTTGTTTTGATATGATAACAGTTTAGACTCAGAGGGAGGCAGCAGTTTGACTCAGGCACTTATGCAACAAGACAATTCCTCTTTATGTTTCATTACACTCATAAAAGGCTTGTCTGTATGTGTTATAATATGTTTAGAATACTCAGACACAAACCATTACGGTTTTTTTCTTCAGCGTTCCACTTGGTTTTTAATTTTTGTGTTGTAAATCACCCTACATATTTTCAATCACAGCCCATAATTGGAACTTGCACTCTCTACGGCCTTCAAATCCAGCATGATGGTGTCATGAAAACTCAAACTCTCACAAGCCTCAACTGATGGGGTGAAGCGGATCAAAGCGGCTGGCACACTTCCTCGCTGAACACAATCGACGTTTGTGCTAATCCTCGTGTAATTAACAGCTGATAGTTAGAACTATCTGAGATCAATCTGCCATCATGAGAAGACTGCAGGCTTGAAATCAAAATAACATGTCGTGACATTACTTGTTCTTACTAAAACAATGATATTTTTGTTTTAGAAAAAAACAACACGCCAATTGGAACAGCTAATCAGCACACAGAGATTTGGTCTGGTGAGATGCAGGAGAACCCTGGGCAAAAAATGTACCGCATAGAGAACAATGGGCAATAGTAGTACCACAGTCCTAGAGAACAGCTGGCCAATTAGAGTACCAAATCTTAGATAACCCTGGTCAGTAAGAGTACCGAACCTTAGAAAGTCCTGGTCAATAAGAGTACCGAACCTTAGAGAGTCCTGGTCAATAAGAGTACCGAACCTTAGAGAGTCCTGGTCAATAAGAGTACCGAGCCTTAGAGAGTCCTGGTCAAGTGTAACAGAGTCCTAGAGAAGAATGGGCAATAAGAATACCACAGTCCTATAGACCAACGGGCAAAGAGTACTAAATCCTAGAGAATAATGGGCAGGAACTTTACAAAAATCCAATAGAGCCTTGCACAAGAAGTGGACCAGTCCTAGAACACAATGGGCAGGAAGTGCACCAAAATCGTAGAGGACCTTGTACAAGAAGTGTAACACAATCCTACAGAACAAATGGCAAGAAGTTCACCACCGTTCAAGAGAAACCCTGGGCATGAAGTTTACCACAGTCCTAGGGAACCCTAGGCAATAAGGATGCTACAATCCTGGAGAACCTTGGGCAATTAGCATACCACAGACTTACAGGACCCTGGTCAAGGAGTGAATCTTGCCCTGGGTCCCCTTAGGAACCCCTAGAAACCTCAGCTTCTGTATCTCCCGGAACAAACGCGGGAAGCTGTTGAGGAAGAGAAATCAAAGCCCTTGGCCAAGACTGGTGTAAACTTGGGTCCATAGAGGGTTTAACAAAAGACAGAGATCAAAGCCGGCACTGTGGGGGAAAAATATCCAATAAAGGAGGTTCAAAGCTTATATAAGGAACAAAATTTTACTAGAATGAATGATAAGAGGGTGAACCATCTTGGTTGTCAGAGGAATGGACTTGATATTCCATCGGCCAACAGGAACAGGATAGAGCTGTAAGCCTGGAGGGGAGGGGCAGTGATTTGTCCACCAACTCTGACTCGTAAATATTAGTGTTGGTGGATACGGGTCAAACCACTCTGCGATGGTTGGGTGCCACGCTGACGAGCCTTTTCCCCAGGCCAAAGCTACATCCATTTCTCTTAAAGGTGCTAACATAGAACATCTGATGTGAGATTCAAGTAAATGTCAAGATCTCGTCCCGGTCAAGAATGCAAAACACCATCAGAAGTTCCTTTTAAGAATTTGTTTCCTGATATATTCTCTTATAATATTCCATGTTAAACAAGCTTTCACATTGTGTTGGTTTATGACTTTGATTTTGGCGGTGAACCCAGTTTCTAATTAGGTAAAAATGACAGAACAAATGTCTACGAAATGTTTCGACGGTTCAGACAAGCCGAACAAACGCGTGTGGGATTATTGAGCTTTAGCTGGCGTATGTTCTCTGCTGAGACTAATTCTTGTTTGTGTAGCGTGAACAACTTTTTCTAACACCTTACAAACTATTCCGCTGATTGACAGCAGTTTTGCGATAACGTTCAAATACAATAAAAGCAGCAAGTTGTCGTACAGCTTTTTTTGGCGTTAGGTTTTTTTAAAAAGCTGTACGACAAGGAAGTTACCGTAGATCTGAACGATATCGAATTCATCATCCTGGAAAACAAAGTCGGCTTTCTCGGAGAGGGAAATACCAGAGAGGAGATACTAGATGGGGAATGAAAAACAAGGAAGTGCCCGAGAACTTCATTGCATTTTCATTTATTACTTTCAGTTGTCATTTTCCTGACAGATGACATGACCTCGTCAAGGGCTGATGAAGAAAAATCCCGTCTTCTGATCAATTGAGGAAGAGGAATTGACTCGATTCCAAGTCCGCAGTGGTTAGAACCTACTAAAGTGCTCTATGGAAAGACAAGTGGTGAACCCACGAAAGGGCCATGTGAGGTTTAGCCCACGTTGTCCGATCCCTCCAGAAGACCTACTACAGCAAAGGGTTGAAAAGGTTAAAGCTGGTTCAGAACAAAAAGTCCGCCTCCGACTTTACGCAGCGGAACAACCTGGTCGGTGTTGACGCTTTATTCCATCTCCTGCTTTTCCGAACAAAAGGTCTGAGATCCTTGTTTTCAAGGATGACCACGTGGTTTTGGAAATAAAACTCTGAGTAGTCTTTACGAAGTGAAGGACAAAGTTCACGACTGTCAGGAGTGTATTCCATACTTAGCCCGCCATCACAGCCCATTGTAGAATGAGGGAGGGGGGGGTGAAGGGAGCAGAGATGTAGATCTTGTAGAGGTTAACCTTGAGTGGACCTTGCAGGTGGGTGGTACAGTACCAGACCGGCTCTTTCATATACTTGAGTTAAAACCTCATTAAAAGCCAATTAGGCAAAAATAATAATCCACGCCTAATTAAACAGAAACTCACTATCGGCCTTCTACGAAAACACAAATCAAAGGAGATCGTTTTGAACAAAGGAAATATGATCCCGGTTGAGTTTTCCCCTTGTTGTGTAGGTAACTGTGTACATATGTGTGTGTCTAAGCAGAGCAGCTAGTTCCCAGGCTTGCGGACCACCGGGGTGAGCAGGTCCAGCTCAGAAGCAGTAAAAGCCCAGCTGAGAGTCTGGA
The DNA here is from genome assembly GCA_009660295.1 of Lophius piscatorius. Taxonomy (NCBI): domain Eukaryota; kingdom Metazoa; phylum Chordata; class Actinopteri; order Lophiiformes; family Lophiidae; genus Lophius; species Lophius piscatorius. Next base: position 87,301 of record VRLP01001882.1, read on the forward strand.
GCTGGACCGGGTCTCCTTTCAGTGGGACAGTTTATGTGACGAACAAGAGGGTCCGTGTGTAAAATGTGAGGGAGGCTAATTGCTGGGATTCCAATGGTCTTAGCAAATAAAACAAGTGGCCATAAAAGCACATGGCAGCGATTAGAAGGCAGCGATAACCATCTACACTATGTTCCTCTGTCTCTCCAGGCTCACCCACGCAGCTATTTTAAAATATGATCCAAAACAGGCGTGCACGGCCAAGATCAGATAAACACAAAGGAGCTGAGAGAGAAACACCTGCGGTGGTGACATCATACAGGTGTGGTGACAGCTCGCAGTTGAATGCGCGGTTACCTTCCTGCTAAAAGGCTTCCGTTAACCGTTTTCTATACCTGAATTAACAACGTTACTCGTGTTAAGTTTACGTGCGACCGCAGAGGCACCCCAGGGCGCGAGCGTCGACACGCATCAGTACGGACTCAATATTCCTTAATAGCTTGGAAAAACAACCTTTCATTTCTGGCCTTGCGGCGGCAAATGAGATTTGCTTTCAAAAAAAGAAGAAAAAATATTTGTGTATTTAATGCTGGGTTGTTTCTTTCTTCTTTTAACCATAATTGCGTAAGATATGGTTTTACTGCTGGAGAGGAATGACTCCTAAAAAGTCGTGACTCGTAGGAGTCTTAGCATTCTGGATTACCAGTAAAAATGTAGTGATGTAGGAAGACATGGGAGGGACAAAGGTGTGATGGTTCGGCGACGTTGTACCACGAGAAAACTGTAAGTCAGTTTTATTATGATTATTACGATTATATTATGGAATCATCATTAGTGCATACACTGAAGCTCCTATAGCGCGATAACTCAAATATTATGTCATGGATTATTTTCAAAGTTTTTACCCACAAAGACCTTAGTGTGAGGAAGAACTGTATTGATTTTGGGAAGATTTGGGTGTATATATTTCTGACACTAAAGGGAACATTATGTCCAAAATTGTCGGCCTTTCTTTCTCAAAAGTTGGTCCCATTCTGTACAAATTTGGCGCAAATGAATCGACCTCGAGGAAATTTACTTACCTATTTAACTCACTAGGGGGCGCTTTTTTTTTTCTTCCACAAAAATAATAATAATAATAATAATACATTTAATTTATAACGCACTTTACATTTGGATTAAATCTCAAAGTGCTACAAAGTAAAAGCATTAATAAAAAATAAAATAATAACTATATAAAAATATGACCAAAAAGCAGCAATGTTAATTAAAGTTATAGGTTCCGCTAAAAAGGAAAGTTTTAAGACCTTTTTTAAATGTGTCAGTCGTCTGTGGAGCCCTCAGATGGTCAGGTCGTATGTTTCGGACACAAGGGGGAGCTTTTATCTCCAAACATTTATTTCAGTCAAAATTTGGTGCATACAAATCGACTCGAGGAGATCTATCTAGTTGATATGGTGTCGTACTTTTAAAGTTTGGTTCACTCACTAGGGGGAGCTTTAGTTCAAACGAAACATAGTTTTTCTGACACAACTTCCTAAAGTTTGGTCTGACTTAGTCCGAATTTGGTGCCTATGAATCGACTCCAGGAGATCGAACTTGTATACATCGTATTTTTACTACTGACCAAAGACACTAGGGGGAGCTTTATCGCCAAATGTTTTCGCGGCATCATTTCTCAACCATTGATCCGGTTTTAGTCTAAATTTGGTGCGTTATGAATGGATTCGAGGAGATGGTTTCATTTCAAGAGTTCAATCAGGGGGATTGTTTGACCCAACGCAGGGGATTGGGGACTTTTGGGAGAGATCCCCTCGCTGTCGCAGACGGCAGCATGTGCCCAGCTATTACACGTTTGAGATGTCTGCAGCGTGGGGGACGTCTGCTGCACGACTCCAGACTAATCTTCAGTGTAGATGCTGCTGTATTTTGGGGTGTTTAAACACATTCCTGCCCCTAATTCCTCTCCTCAAATCCAGATGTAGACCCTCAAACAACCTCAAGCAACATAACCTCGCCCATGTGACACACACACACACACACACACACACCCTGACGTACAACCTGCTTGTTCATTAAAGCCGCGATCGGCACTAACGGGCTAAATCAGTACCATGTGGTGCTCAGCGAGCCTCGCTGCCCTCTGCTCTTCAATATAGTGGGATGAAGATCAGACAGGATGGGCTGACGAGATACACATGTCTAACACGCCATTACCACATGTGGGTGTACAGCAGCCATCTCTCTAGGTCAAGGGTCTCAACGTTTTCTGCTGGAGATCCAAATCATCATGTCTAAACCCTGATGGCAATGGAGTGAGATTAATTCAAACACACAGTCCAGTAGGAGATGACGAGGCCGCGAGGAAGATGGAAGGAAAACGCCGCATTTTATCACCTCTAAAGGGAGTATCTCTTTTTTTAAGTAGCCTTCATAATGTCCTAGTCAACGGTTTGGTTGAGCTCATTTTGAGTCTCTAACAGGAAAATGTTTATTATGTGATCCGGTGGCATTTATGTATTTGTTAAGGGGCCAAAGACGAAGCCCTGGGGGACACCACAGGTCAAAGAGGCATTAACTGTGGCTATAAAGACATAGATATTAATCTATGTTAGTAATTACTAAACAGAATTATGTGACTTACAAAAACATGCTTTACCAGAAAGTTGAGTCGAGGCTTTCGAAATATAAAATTTAATCTTTAAATGATTTCATATATGAGCTTCTTTTTTTTTTACTGTTAAAAAACATGCTTGACCAAACGATGTGTCACTTTATGGTACGTTTTTAGTGTCCAAGGTATTAAATTAATGCTCCGGCGAAATGAAATATGTACAGAAATCATTTTTCCACATTTTTCGTTATTGGCTGGGAAAAAAAGTTAGAAAAGACAAAACAGGTTTTTTTGAATCTTGAAAAAAGTTAGACGCAAGAATGGATTGAAAACGGTCAGCCATAACATTATGACCAACGGCGTGGTATCGGATACCGCACAATACAGCTCACATAGCTGCAGTTTGAGTTCAGGCACCTTTCTATCAGAACCAGTGGGTCGGACCACTAGCCTCAGACACATCAATAAGGACCGGGCTCCAAAGACCGGTTCACTGGTTCTAACTCCCTAGACCGCTTTGGTGGGTTCTCACCACTGCAGACCAGGAGCATCCAACCAGAACTGCAGCTCTGGAGATGTTCTGCTCATCTCGCCAAATGGACCCATGACAATACCAGACATGATCAGACCCGATTCAACAGATCAGCTAATGATCCGTTAAATATGAACTAAAGCTAGAATTCTGGCTGTTTACATCTCAATAAAGTTTTGTAAAAAAACTAAAAATAACTTTCTACAGCGCTTAAAAATGAAAGAACCAGCTGACAGAAATACCAGCTGGTAGAACTGCCGGTGAACCCGGCGGACTTCACAGGTACTGACGTTTAGTCTACGTGGCTAGAATCTTAAGCAGACTTCAGGGCTTTGTTGGGATTCCATCTCTCCTTTCTCAGAATATATTTGTTTTCCAGAGGGAAACCGTACCCGCGGTATTCCTGCCTCCGCTAGGCCATCCAGGAACGCCAGAGAGAAAGCGGACCCGGCCCGCCCCGGCGCATACCTCCGGCCTCCATCTTATTGGAAAACTGGGATCGCGCACGGAGGAAATGCCTGGCATATTCCCAGAACCAAAGGAGAGATCTAGATGTTCAAGGCAAAAATATATTGAGTTAAAATTAAAGACATTTTTGTCATATTCAATATGCAAAGTCAAAAATCAGAATCAGACGAGGTTAACCGGGTCAGGAGAGGCAGGAAGAGCTGGGTGATACTTTCAGCCCGGTTTGAATACGGCTCTAAGTGGTCCAGACACGTGTGTGTGTGTGTGTGTGTGTGTGTGTGTGTGTATATATGTATATGTGTGTGTATATATGTATATGTGTGTGTGTGTGTATGTGTGTGTTTGTGTGTGTATATATGTATATGTGTGTGTGTGTGTATATATGTATATGTGTGTGTGTGTGTATATATGTATATGTGTGTGTGTGTGTATGTGTGTGTATATATGTATATGTTTGTGTGTGTGTTTGTGTGTATATGTGAGTGTGTATATGTGTGTGTGTATAAGTGAGTGTGTATATATGTGTGTGTGTGTATATATACGTGTGTTTGTGTGTGTATATATGTATATGTGTGTGTGTATTTGTTTGTGTGTATATATGTGTATATACGTGTATATATGTGTGTGTGTGTATATATTTGTGTGTGTGCATATATGTGTATGTGTGTATATATATGTGTGTGTGTATATATATGAATGTGTGTGTATATATATGTGTACATGTGTGTCTATGTGTGTGTGTATGTGTTTGTGTACATGTTTTGTATGTGTTTCTACATGTGTTGCTATGTGTGCGTTTATGGCTTTGTGTTCGTGTGTGTGTGTGTGCATATGTGTTTGTGTACCAGTGTGTGTAGATGTGTGTGTGTCTACGTCTGAAAAGTGTTGTGACTTGTGAGGGGTGTAGACATTAATTGGCTGACATGAGATCTAGTCTTTGCGGGCCGTTCCACTCGTGTGCCTCCTGATGAGTGTGTGTGTGTGTGTGTGTGTGTGTGTGTGTGTGTGTGTGCCTTCCACAGCGTGCACCTGTGTCATATAAATCCACATAAGCCTGCACCCGTAGCAGCGCTACATTTCCAATAACAGTCACAGAGAGGGCTGGGGGCGAGGGGTGGAGAGATGGCTACTGTACACGGCTGTAATAGAGCACAGCTGTGCATGCATGAGCGCACCAGAGCGTCGGCAGCGTCACAGAGCTTCCACGGCGGAGCGTCTCTCTGTGGGAGTCAGAAGGTTGCAGGCTGCTTGTAAATGTAAGAAATTGGCTTATTGATAAGGTTCTGGGACGTTAAAACAACAAGCCATGTCTGACATCACCATCTGTCGGCGTCCGTCACGACGTTCAGTCCAGAGGAGCCGCTCTGGGCGCACTTTAACGCACGTTAACTAGCTAAGCTTTTAGCCAAACGGTTCATTTTTAAAGAACACATAATCAGTGTCTGGAGCAGGCTGAACTGGACTTCTTTTCCAAAGGAGGAAGAGTGACAGCAGCACAGAATTCCTCCTGATGATATCAGGCTGGACGGTCTGGTGCAGATAAATCGCCTGACTTTGACCCGATGTTCATTTCCTTCGTCTAATACGTCCAGGTTTGTGAGAGATGAGGTTTTAGATGAAGAAATATCATTTAAACATGTCAGCTGAGTATTTACTTTGTCACTATTAATCAGGGACAACAACCTTTAACTTAATGTGGAACATTCAGAGCGGCGCTGAGACAAAGAGGGCCGATATCCTTTATTCTGAAATAAATACTTTTTTTACCAGCAGTTTTCACCAAATTCTACAGTTTTATGTTAGAAATTCAGCTTTTTTTTTTCTCTCTTCAAAATTGAAAACAATATTTTAATCCAAAAGAGGCATTTTTTTCAAACTCAGTCACTTTTACAGGATTTGACTGTCGATTTATGAATTTCAAATGAGTGAAATTAGCCCTGGTTTTGATTGCTGAAATGTTCCTTAGGGTCCTGAACCAGTTCGGACCACCCGTGCTGAAATGCAGGTCATCTATATTAAGCATTTGAATTAATCTCAAAATCGCCTGAAAAAACATCAGAACCAGAAATCTGAGAATAAAAAATTAAAACAATGATCACTTTTGGATTAAATGGTCATTTAAATTGATTTAGGCATCTTCATTATTTTCACAACCCACTAGAATAATCACCTAAATAAACCAAACAGTCACAGAAACACTGTCCACAACTGCGATTGTTCTATTTTATGCTAACTATGCTAATCGCCCAGCATGTAAAATCCTGGAGACTCATATTACACATTTCTAAAATAAAAGACGTCTGGGTTCACTACAAAACCACATTTTTTTATCAATTTCTGTACAAATAAATGAAGCCACTCATAGATATTTGGGTCAACAATCCTAAATAAGTCTATTTATCCTGCCTGACACATTCACTGCCCCTTCAGGGCATTTCATTTGTTCTGGTGAAACCAGGGGAAAATGATGAAACACTGTGCAATACTGCAGAAAAAGTTCAGAAAATTCCAGGATTTGCAAACCTAAACAGATATGTATCAGAATTTAAAGGTGCATTGCGAAAGAATCGGTGGCTTGTGGCGAAGAGCTCACCTCTTCATCTCCCAGCAAACACTCTAAATCTTATCAGGTGTTTGTGTAATATCTAGTCAAAGTTTCTTATCGCACCTGATTTAAGACACGATCTCGGAACAAGTGACGTTTCACTGAGATACACGGATTTGTTTTCAGGCAGTTCAACGTTTTGTTCGGTCAAAGAATCCGGAAAATATCTCAAAAGCTCAAATTTGGTATTTTCAGCGAACGTGAAGAAGAGATTTCATCTTAAAACGCTTAAATGTGACGCTGGAATATTATTTCAAAGTCGTAATGGTCTTAAATCTAGATTAGTGTCGCTTTTAAATAGTTGAGAACTTTATAAATCCTCACAGATGAAATTTATGAGGTTATGATTAGAAATAGGATTTTTTTGGAAGAAGAAGAAAAATGTGCAAAAATGCAAATATTATATAAAAAACAAAAGGAGGGAAAACATTTTAAGTTGATTTTGAGCCAAAAGAAGAGTATAATAAAGTTAAACTTCATTTTGTTTTCACTAATTACAAGCTAAAAACTCAATCATTTTTTTAACTTATTTTTCAGTGATATAATTTCCCAGCATGCAGGAGAATCTACGGCTTCCTTCGATTTTCAAAATAAAAGCATCATCTTCAACTAGTATCCGTCCAACGATGAGTTTCCTGCCCATAGATATATTTAGAAACTGTATTTAGTCATTTAGTCTGTAAAACCGTCGGTCAGCTTCTATGGAATGTTACAAACGTTATTATTTGTTCAGCATTGTGTAAGTGTTTTATTGCTTTATTGCTTCCAGGGCTGGAGAAATCCGTTTCCCATTGTTGTCTTGTATGTTTACAAAGTGCTTACGGTTAAAGACTTATTATTAACAGTAGCTAGCTGATGTTCATGCTAACAAAAGGTCTGAGGACGACCCGCCCCCTCTGTACAATTAAAGGGTCTCGTTCTACGCTGATAAAATAACTTTGGATTTATTTCAAATGATTGTGGACCAATTCATGTGAATCATTATCAAACGTCTCCCACCATCCGACACACCGGACCTCTAAAAGGGTTCTTTCCCGACCCATGCCGTGTCCGTCATGGAAATCTGCAGTTTTGGCGTGATCATGCGCCGAATAAAAAGCGAACGGACACGGGTGAGAAGACGGCCTCTTGTAAAAAAACGTGACGATTCGAGCGTTCAGACCATATCAGTCCACATGGCTTCACTCCATGTAACTGGGCCGTTTAATCTGGGATCGAAAATAGCTCCGAGGTTTGTTACGAAACCCTAATAAGTCAGAGCGAGAGCCGGGGGTTGAATACTTTCGCAGAGAGCATGAGGTCTGGGTATGAGCGTTCTGGAAGCGTGGACAGAGTCTCAGAGAGTGTGAGAAGCAGTGGAGAAACTCTTGACCATCGCGGCGCGGCGGCGGCGACGGCGGCCTGTGTGAGGGCCCAGGATGCCTCTCCGTGTTTTAACTCTGAGGTTTCACTCTGGAGTTCTTCTTCTCTCCTGGGAAATAAAAACATTCTTGTTTTCCCTCCAAATGAGCGATCTGGGGGCAGCCAGATGTGCGCGAGAGGAGGAGGAGGAGGAGGAGGAGGAGGCTTCTCTCCTCTCAGACTAAGCTGAAGGGCTGTGCCGGGGGAGGGGGGGGACCTCCGACACCAGTTCCTCTCCTCCAGGAGAGGCAGCCCGCAACTCGCCTTTCACCTCTGACCCCTCACCCCTGACCTGAGGGACGGGAGGGGATGAGTGGGCTGCGAGGAGCTCGGAGAATGTAAACAGCCAATCACCACATACGGAGCGACTTCCTTGACGAGACGCCGGGGCCTCGCTGGAACGCAGCCAAGCAGATAATAAAGATGCTGTTCTTCATCTGTGCATGTGATGAAGAGGTGACCCGGCCTCACGGCGACACTCGTAGTTCTACGCGGTTCTGGGTCTGGTGGATGATCCGAATACAAGCCAACCTTCCGGGACTCGGTGAAAGACCACCGGCTAACATGGAGGAGCTGCCGGGGAGGAGGAAGAGGAGGAGGAGGAGGAGGAGGAGGCTTTGGGCCCTGGACGACGGGTGAAAAGAGAAAGATGGAGGGAGGGAGAGATGCAACCAGATAAGAAGGTGAGGGAGAGTGGGATGGAGGGAAGAAGGGGAGGGGAAGACGAGAAGTATTAAGAAATAGAGAGGGAGGAGTAGGAGGTAGGGAGAGCGGGGAGTGAGGGAGCAGGGAAAGAAGGATGGAGGAGGTCTCAGGGGAACAAACTTAGTACAGGATGTCCTAATGTGGAGGAATTCTACTTCACTTCTCCATCTCTCCTGCTGAAAACCTCCTACCTGAAACTAAAGCAGGGCTTTAACTCACTTACTGCAGGAATCTGGTCTCTATTCAGACAACCTCACCCCGACATCAGCTGTCTTACAGACACACACACACACACACACACACACACACACACACACACATATACACACACACACACACACACACACACACATACAGACATATACACACACACACATACACACACAGACATATACATACACACACACACACAGATACACACACACACACACAAATACACACATAAACACAAACACACACACATAAATACACACACACACACAAATACACACACACACACATACACTCATACCCACACACACACATACCCACACACATACACAAATACACACATACCCACACACAAATACACACATACCCACACACACACACAAATACACACGCATACACACACTCTCACACACATACACAAACACACACACACAAAAACACATTAGATATTATGGCTGAGAGAATTATTGAAACCGAAGTAGACCCCTAGGATGACCTCATGGTTCTGACGTCTGCATGAAGGTCTGAATCGTGTGATTGCGAGAATAATTCTGCGTTGTTATTTTCATAATAACAACCGACGTCTGAAGACCAAAGCAGGACGACTTGATTCCAGCAGAATCCTAAACATGACTCTTAGTGGGGAAATCTAGAGTCCACTGTTTCACATAATTACTCGGGGACTTTGGACACATTAGGTTTATTAAGTTTTTACATTGCGTAAACTTAATAACCCTTTCATGTCCTGCTCAACGGTTCGGTTGAACCCATTTAGATTCTTCTCACAGAACAACGTGACAGAACATGTTTATAATACGACCCACTGGCAGCATGTATATGCTGTACAGTAAGGGGCCGAGGGCGGAGCCCTGCAGGACACCACAGGTCAAAGGGCCACAGAGGGGGAGGCAGTAAACACGGCATATTTAAAGCCTGTAAGGATTTAACAGAATTATGTAACTTGATACAACCGGGGGAAAAAAAAGAGTCAAATAGTTTTCAAAAACATGCTTTTACAAAAGATTAAGTGAAAGAAATCATTAAATATGAGTTGTTGAGGGATTTTTTAGCCTTAAGTTATTAAATTGTAAAATGTTAAAAGAAATAAAAATATGGTAAGAAATAATGTTAATTTTTTTTTGTTGCATGGTGAAGATATTAAAGGGTAAATGACATATATATACACAGATATATATAGGTTTATATATTTTATATATTATATATATATATAAACACACATTATTATATATATATACATATATAAATATACATATTTGTGTATATATGTGTATATAATATACATCATGTATATACATTTTTAAATAAGTGTGTGTATATATATATATATATATATATGCACTTATAAATACACATATACATATATATATTTATACATGTGTATAGATATGTGTGTATATAAATGTGTATGCGAACGTATATATATATATATATATATATTTATCATCTTTTAAAGTGTTCTTATCAACTCCAATCTTTAAACAATCTTCATACACAGGTGATTTTAGTTTCCTGTAGGAAAGTTAAATGCAGGTACTGGAGCGTCTAGCTAGTCCATGAAAGATGGACTTTCTTCTAATCGGAATAGAACAGATTCTCCTTTTTCTCCCGGGGGCTGCCGTCTGATGAGAAAGCAGGACGGAGGGCAACAGCGGAGCGTTTTCTCTCGCCCCGGCAGCAGCAGGGAGTCGGAGAGATGGCGTGGCATTCTTCTCGACAGGAAGCCGCGCTTTTCTCCGCACCCCCAGACCTGGCACGCTAGGAAATCAATGCACTGCCCTCATAAAAGCCCTCACTTCCTGTCTATACAGGAAACTCACTCGCTCGCTCGCTGCTGATATCCTGCGGGTCTCGGGTCTGTCTGTGAGATTGTTCTGCCAATCAAAGCCTGTTTATCAATGCAAACAAGCGCAGGAATGTGACTCTGGCGGTACGTCATTTGTTGTCTGGGAGCGGGCGCTGGGCCGGAATCAGGCTGCGTGATGAATGTAGTGTAGAGAAAGAAAAGCCAGTGATACATAAACTGTAATCACAGACATGTCAGTCCTCAGGGAGGCGGCTGGCTGCACAACGTGGCTGAATAGTTGGAATCTGACATCTTTCTCTCCCACACACATGTAAACACACACACACACACACACACATGTACAAACACGCACACATACACACTCACACAAACACACGCTCACAAACACACAGACACACACACACATGTACAAACACGCACACATACACACAAACACACGCTCACACACACACACATGTACAAACACGCACACATACACACAAACACACGCTCACACACACACACATGTACAAACACGCACACATACACACTCACACAAACACACGCTCACACACACACACACAAACATGCAGACATACGCGCACACATAAACACGCACGCACACACACACACATGTACAAACACGCACACATACACACTCACACAAACACACGCTCACACACACACATGTACAAACACGCACACATACACACTCACACAAACACACGCTCACACACACACACACACATGTACAAACACGCACACATACACACTCACACAAACACACGCTCACACACACACACAAACATGCACACAAACATGCACACATACGCGCACACACAAACACACGCTCTCACACACACACACAAACATGCACACATACGCGCACACATAAACACGCACACATACACACTCTCTCACACAAACACACGCTCACACACACACAAACAAATATACACACACACACATGTACACACACACAAACACGCACACATACAAACGCACGCATACAAACTCTCTCACACATACACTCTCACACACACACACACATACACTCATACACAAACACGCACACATACATACGCGCACACACAAACACACACACACACACATACACTTGCATACACGCACAAAAATACACACAGGCAAACACACCAGAACATACACACACACACAAACCTGCACTCTCTCTCTCACACACACACTCACACAAAAACACTCTCTCTCTCTCTCTGTCACACACATACACACACACACACACACACACGCACACACACACACACACACACACACGCACACACACACAATCTCTCACACAAACACACTATCTCTCACACACACACACACACACGCACACACACACACACACACACACACACTAACGTTTCTTTTTCTACGGTTTCTTTGCTCTTTATTTTACAGTCACTCAAACTTTTCTCACTACTTGTTCCCAGAAAAGAGCGCGGCTCATGTTCCCTGTCTGAGAAATGAAATGGAGCGCTGTCAATAAACTCAACTGCTGCTGCAAACAGTGAGCACCTGGTCCTCCGCAGACAGACAGGCAGGCAGACAGACAGACAGACGGACAGACAGACAACTTAATGGCGAAAATCATTTTATTCCGAAGAGTTAAAATCTCCCATAATGCCTCTTTCCACAGACTCCCACGGCGGAGGTGCTAATCCAACCCCGGTTATATACCGTTGGATGGCTGTCAACTCCGCTTCCCTCTCAGGTGATATATACCCCCCCGCCTTCAAATCAATTACCCCCCCGCTCTCCTCCCAGCTGCTGAGCTCTTATTTATGAAGCGAACCTGGAGCCTGGGATTATGGCAACATTTGACCTCCCACCTTCGACCCTCCAGGACGACCCCCAGCGCCATTAAACTGCCTCTCTCCTGCTATTACCCAATTTGATGGCTCACTTAAGGGGGGTCCCAGGTAATACGAGAACAAGATGGCAGCTCTACCTGCTTTAATGGCAGCCGGGGGAAAGTGGCAGCCAATTAGGGGAGAGAGGGGCTTCGGCAAACCGAGACCACCGAGATCAACAGTAGCTCCTTCATGCAAAGAAAGAGTCACGGAGTAAAAAAACTAAAGGAAGAAATGAGCTTTAATGGTTTCGTTTGATTATTAAACAACACGGATCAAAAATGTTTAAGCTTGAAGCGTGTTTAGCGTAATAATATATATATAATAATTTACATTTTTAATGACTGTAACTGAAAAAGAAATCCGATAATGTCGAGGAATCAGTGACATAAAGGAGCAGTCTTAAATCAACGTGGAGCTTGTTATAACTACTAAAAATACGGTAAACACTGCAGAAACTTAACACACTGTGGGACATGCTAATTGATCAAATTAGCATGGATGAGCTAATTTGTATGCTATGGAAGCTAACATATATGCCATCTTTTTTTGGCAGGCTAACACAGATATGCTAGTGTGTGCTTATGTCAGCATCTTCTTCATATATTCTATTAGCCTGCTTAAGAAGCTAACATTGGCTAGTTTATTTTAAACGCTCTTCAGTACAATATCCTGTTTTTTTTTTATTCTCCCATAATTAATCAGGTATTTACATAAACCAAAGGAATTGTGTTTTCACTCTACAGGATTATGCAAGAAAATAAAAACTGAATTGAGTGAAAGTATGCTTAAACTAATGACACTGGGTCCGAGGATGGGTCTTGGTCTTGGGCCAGAACAAGACCCCTAACACGAAGACTGCCGCCAACTCAGCGAAAAAGCTCGCCACTAAGATGGCTGACCCAGGACACGTGATGAGAATCCAGAGTGAGGTTTTTCACACGTTGATTGCTGATTAAGAAGTTCTAGAACTAACCCCTTATTCTAGTTAGTCCGGATTAATGAATGGAGGGATGGAGGGATCAGGTCCGTTGTAAGACAGGAAGAATGATTTTCTTCTCTCTCATCACTTCTGGATCTGGAAAGGTTTCACTGGGGCACTAGATCTACAAATCAGATTATTTTCCCTGTCCCCTGGGTGCCCTCAGAGCGTGGTAAAACTGGTTTGACATTTCTAATGTGCACCCTGGGCACGGAGCGAGATAAAAATAAGACAATAATTACCTTGGAAGGATTCCCTTCTTTCCATGCCAACTGTTTGGAAGGAAATATGTTGACGTTCTGCATGATCGCCGATACGAGGTGGAATCTGTTGGGGGTACTACTGGTATGGCCTCCTGACTAAATAACGTATAAAACAACTACCTTATTTACACATTCCTCGGTTCTGAGGCCCACGGCGATGAAGCAGAAGAGAGAAAACTCAGAAGTGGGGGGGGGAGAGAGTGACGTGGAAGTGTGGACGCCACCTGGCCTCCACGTATTTATTATTCCCATTATCCAGTGGTAATGGGGAGAAGTTGAGACAAACACTGGTGCACCTGTTAATTCCGCCCCCAGGGAAACGGGCCCACAAACTCTCCAGCTATTTCCTGTTTCTTTGGGGAGGGTGCGGCGGGATGGGCAAACAGAACCAGATGAAGGGGTGTTTGGAGGTTGCGGAGGTTAGGGCTCAGTGTGTAGTGGCCGTCAGGGCGGGAGAGTCAAGGGGTAAAGGCCAGCGTGGGGGGGCAGGGCCCCACCCAGTAGGACAGAAAGGGGCTATGAGAGGCGGCAGAGAAGAAGAGGACCCCAGCCCTTCATGTGAATCTGTTCCAGACCCAGAGTTAAATGACAGTTTATTGGATCCAGACCCGTGCAGGAGGAGAATATGAGACACTCGCTTCAGGACCGGTTATACTTGAGAAAGAAGAAACTGGGTTTCAGAACCGATCATGGTCGACGGCGGGGGTCAGGTCCAGGGTTGATAATATTGCTAAACCTTTATCAGGGTTTATGCGGGTTTCATTAAGATCATGTTTGAGCTGATCCAGAATTTTGTTATAAAGGAGAAAAAAAACCCACGGGTCGCTTCTACAGAGGCAGAACCTCAACTCATTTCTGATCCAGTACCTGAAGCCCTTCTGCGTTTGAGCGCTCTCTTAAAATCCGCCAGTACAAACCTCGTAGCGTCTGATTTGGTGGCGTCAGAACCAGGGAACACGGTTTGAAACTATGTGTCTGTATTAGAGGTGCGGCGACGGATCGGCGCCGGGAGGCCTAGTTTGATGAAATCGGCAATCGCATGCGGCGTACGCGCACCAAGAAGGAGGTAGCACGTCTCCAAACATCTCACAAGTAAACCAGAAAAACACAAAGCTGCGACTCTAGTCTGTTTGTTTTTTTGGTGTTATAAGAATGGCGTTTAGTTACGGTGAGAACAATCCAGAGCTTTAGTCATCAAAGAACCTCAAATTACAGACATCTAGACGTTTGTGTCCAAAGATCCGGGTTTAATGGACGACTTTTGCTCGCTGGAGTTGGTCGTGGAAGCAGTGCGTTGAGGTCAGAACCAGTGATGTCACTGCAAAGATAATATATAGTAGTAAAAGATAGTTCGCCAAAACGTTTGAAGAAGTGAAACCTCTCCCTCCTTCTCTCCGTCTATCCTTTGTGTCCTACTGTTTCTTCTTAAAGAAGCGGGCCTTGGACCCGGCCCATTCCAGACCAAAACATACCATCTGTTCTGATGTTTTTGCGTTTTGTTTTTCTGAATTATACCCCTCGATACACGGCGAAGACTTTTCAGAGATACTACTGTCCCGTTGGAATGTTTTCATGTATATTGTTACTCTTAGGCATCGCGGCGTCGGGGGTCTTCGGGCTGACAGCAGAGCACATAGAGACGCTCCCTCAGCCCACCCGCCTGCCTCCCTCCCTTTGGTGTGAAAACATGATTCCTTCACTCTCATCATCCTCCAGCGCCCCCCTTGACTCCTTCTCCTCTCTCACTCCTCCCGCTGTTCTGAGCTGAGGGGAATTAGAAAGCACAACAGCCGAGGGGTCCGCCGATGGAACACCCAGGTCGCTCTCGTTCCCCCTCCCCTCCGCCTCCGAGCCGCCCGCTCACACAGCGAGGGCCCCTTTCTTCTCCCCGGCCCGGATTTCAGGAAGAACCGGGTCACCAGCGCACCACACCAGAGAAGCCGGGCCATAAAGACGGGCCCAGAGCTGTGGGGATGGACCGGCCGGTGAAATTGAGCATGGCAGCACTAAATCCATCACGGAGCTGAGAAAGAGATGGGGGGGGGGGGCACATAAATCCTGTCTGAAGAAGACAGGAAGAGGGCGGAGAAGAAGCTAAGCAAATACTGGCCGTGGGGGAGGAGGGCTGAGCTCAGGATTTGTGTGGTGTTTTTGCGTAGGTGCCTTAATTCACCAGAGTTTATGTGCCTTTCCTGAGAATGTGCAACGATAAATATAACCCAGGGGCCCCAGAGATGCGGCGACCGCAAGAGATGAGGAGGGTCAGCCGGGCTCTTCACAATCACCACGCCAGCTGCTGACGATGAAGACGCCACGGAGCGATGCGGGTCGTCTGTTCACCCGGGAATGATGACGAGTACATTCCTCTCGTGTGCCTAACGATCAGGGCGGAGGATGTAATAGGTTGCTATCCATGGGGAGTTTAACCCAACAACAACCGGGCCTAAGCTCTCGTCCATGAAAAGCCCCCAATCCCCTGCATTTTACCATCAATCCCCCTGATAGATCCATTCAGACGAAATGGTAATAATATCCAACAGTCCGTTTTTGTCTCAACCTAACTATTTTCTATGACGTCACCAGTCTGCTCTAGGATCAGATCCCATAGTGACTCGGTAATGAAGATAAATACTGTTAACTAGTGTTTCTGAGCTCAGGAATAAAACAAGTTACATTTCCTTGCTTCGATTCACAGGAGCTAAATGGTTTGGAACTAACACTAAAAAAAATGAATTGTTTCAAATAACCCTGGTGGAGTGAAATATGAACAATCACAGCGAAATATGACAAATTCAAGTTAGATCTCCTTGAAGTGGTTCTTGTTAAGTACATTTAGACTAAATCGGACCAACAGTTAGGACATTTTTCCTGAAAAACTGAGTTTTTTCGTAAAAAGAGCTCCACCTAGTGAGTAAAACTATGAGCTATTAGAGAAAGAAATGTATATATATATATATGTATATATATACACAAGATAGATCTCTTTGGGTTGATTCATATGCACCAAACATGGACCCAATCGGACCAACGGTCGAGAGATCACGGCCAGAAAACTCTTATTTTGGAGAAAAGGCCCCTCGATCCAGGAAACGGTTAAGTTGAGATCCTTAACTGAACAGGAAGGATCCTTGGCGACGGTCACATCCCTCCCCTTTTCTGTGACTACCTCCTTGGAGGTTATGTTTGTTATTTAGTTGGATGGTTTGTAACTTTGTTACCAGGATTATGGAAAAACTCCTGGATAGATGTTCAAAAAACAAACTGTGAACTTTTAGTGACCCCCTTTATTTTCAACATTGTGACATATTTTACCCAAATGATGCAAAAAGAAATCAGCGTTGATGTGTTTTGTTCGATGCTGGTAATCCCGTCTGTACCGAGACAATGGGAAGGTTAAGTTTAGTTCTGAAGGCAGCAGGAATCCGGCGTGGGTCTCGTTGGCTGAGCGTGTAAAGAGTCTCATTAAATCATTTATCACCTCATCGGTGTGGGAGCCGGGTCCACTGGGCCCTGTGACAGAGCTGCTGTCATGGGCTCTCTGTCTGTCAGTGAGTGCGGGGCCTCGCCATCGACAGAGGGCCCGCCGAGGAGGGCGCACTGACAGACGAGAGGGGAGGGGGGAGTCGACGACCCAAATAGAGTAAGACTGAGAGAATGGCTGGATGAAGAAGAGAGGTGGCGAAGAATAGAGGGAGATGGGCGAGAAAGCTGCAGACAAATTGATGAGAGAGAGAGAGAGAGAGAGAGAGAGAGCGAGAGAGAGAGAGGAATGGTATGTTGTTCCTTTTTAAGGAGGAGAGCTGGAGATGATTTACGGGCGCTGTGAGAATCCCTCCAAACACGATCTGACCAGACACCAGCACAAATCACCGCTCGGCCGACGGCTGCCGTCGCCGCTGCGAGCGAACCCTCCTTCCTCAGACTCACGGCATGCGCCGAGGATGACACTTCAAAAGAGTGGCGGCGTTAAATATCACCAATCCATTACGCCTCGTCTCTGCTGATCCGCCTATTCATCCTCAAAGGCGCTAAATAGCGGCGGATTCAAGGGAGCCGCCGTCTCCTCTCTCTCCCACCTGTGCGAGGAATTCCCTCTCTGCCCCATCCCATAACGCGCCGCATTGGCGTCCCGCGTTGTGTTTGCGTGCATCGGAAATTTAGGCAACTTAGTTAATGGTCGCTTCAGAGAAGCAGTATTCTCCCAGGTTGATACCAGCTCAGAGCCAACCTCATCGCTCCGGAGATTACCTGCTCAGATTAATGACCCGGCCAGAGATCCTGCTGGTGACATCACACGCACACGCACACACACACACACACACACACACACACACCTGTCCCCTGACCAGCTCCAGCCAGTGGCTGCACAAACAGCGCCGTCCCTCGTGCGTGCCTGGATGTGTTTGGCCCCCCGCTGCAAGAAGTTGCCAGGCGCTATAAGATATAATATGCAAAGTAAATGGAGCCAGCCGACCCATTTGATATGGGAGACTGATCCTGGGAATTCGTGCTGGCGGTTGATCCGTTGGCGAGAGGAAACGGCGTGACAGCTGGGGGAAGAATGACTCCTGTTAATTGGGACCACAATCTCCCACCGTTCTGTGGATACCTGGCTCCCAGAACTGTCACTCAAATGTTTAGAACTGATAAACATTGGACTCTTCTGATTGGTTCTCTGGATGAGCAGGCAGTGAATTACACATTTGAAGGATGAAGGAAGGTTTTGTGCCTCCTCTTCGTCAGATTTGTAGATAAATATTGGGTTATGTCGTGACTGTAGATGTAAGATATATGGTGAGAAGCTACAGGGACAACTATGCTTGTTGAGAAAGAGATAAACACACTGTAAAAAGAGCCATAGTAGAAAAAGACACATTTTCTTAAACTATAATCAAATTATCTTGAAATTAGACAAAAAAAAAAAAAAATTCTGCTTGGCCAGGATTCTTACAACTAGAATACAAACCGGTAGCCGTATGGGTTAATCTAACATATGATTCTTTTTTTTAGCATTTTATTGCCGTCGATTGTATTTAAGAGCGTGAGGAAGAGGTCCTTGCTTTGAGTCCTGAATATGTTCTTTAAGTGAAGAGCAAAGTTAGATTCATTCATACCGCCTCCTCCTTCCCCGGACTAAGTTCAGCACCATGGGTGATCGGGCCTTCTGTTCTTCTGCCCCTCGTCTGTGGAATGCCCTCCCTGACCATCTGAGGGCTCCACAGACGACTGACACATTTAAAAAAGGACTTAAAACTTTCCTTTTTAGCAGAACCTATAACTTTAATTAACATTGCTGCTTTTTGGTCATGTTTTTATATAGTTATTATTAGTTATTATTATATTAAATGTATTATTATTTATTATTATTATGTCCTTTTCAGGTATGAAAGATGATCCCCTCCAACTTTTGAGCACCACCCAACAGACATGACCTCCTTTGTGGAGGTGAAAACATTACGGTGGAACTCACCCCCCCGCCCCCAAGTTGTTGACTTTACACACATCACATGACATGACATGTGAGGAGGGTCAACCAAACCCAAAACTGTCCATTTCAAAATGTGAGCATGACCTCTGACCTTGGAGTCGGACCAGGCCTCGGAGTCGCGGTAACCCTGACACTCCGGCAGGAGCCAGAATTTCACAGCCAGGAAACAGTCAGCACATTCAACAGCAAATGGAAGCCACGTTGGTCCGCGCTACTAACCCGCGTGTCTTCACCTCAGACGGGAAGGACGGACGGAGGGTCTGGAGTCGGGGGTCAGGGAGAGAGTAACGCAGAGACACGACAGATGGCGGTTTGCGTTTCACACGCATGCCAACACACATTCTCTGGAGCTCAGCCTCCAGAAACCTTCACACTGGGGTGATTCATGGTCTCCGGAGCCACGGGGCAGCGAGACGCTCACCGGACACACTTCAGACGTGTGTCATCGTGGACGCGGATAACCACAGGGATGCTGGTGTACACGCCATCATCTTTACGGTAAAACCTACTCATCACAGCGTCTGTCCTCACGTTCCTTCAGAGGGAAGAGAGGAACCCGGCCTACTGCCACGCAGTAGTTTCTAATGTCTTCCATCATCACATGTACGTAGTACTTTATACACGATATATAGTAAGATCATACCATGAATCACCGGGACATGAAGATCAGAGCCGGGAGGCTGTCCAACCGGAACGACGACATCATCGGCGGAATTTGTCATTTTTATGAGACGATTATTCGTGGTTAAACTTGTCGTAGTACAAGCTGTGTAGTAGAGGTAGTAGTAGTAGTTAAAGCTGTGTAGTAGAGGTAGTAGTGTTAGTACAAGCTGTGTAGTAGAGGTAGTAGTAGTAGTTAAAGCTGTGTAGTTGTGTAGTAGTAGTAGTAGTAGTAGTAAAAGCTGTGGTGTGGTAGTCATAAAAGTACTAGAGTAGGATGCAGTAAAAGTGTTGTGTGTGTGTGTCGTTATTGTGTGTGTTTCTGTGTGAAATGAAAGCTATTCAAGAATAAAAAACATCCAAACATCAGAGTTGTGTATATAAAATATAAAATTCTTTTTAAAGGGTAAATATTTTCAAACAGCGAATGAAAATGTATTTCCTCTTTGATAATTAATCAATCAAAGGAACGCAGGTTTCCAGTTTTGCAGTCACATCAAAACTCTAGCTTTGACGATCAGGTTCTGCAAATAGATTAGAACTTGTTTTCATATGAATTTGTTTTAAATTTGTTGTCAGAACAGAATAAATGAAATACAGATCAAATAATTAAAGCATTAGAATTAAACTAAATGATCGTTTCTCTTTGTTGATGTTTCTTTGCTTCGTCCCTAACATAGAAAAGGTAAATAAAGTAAACTAAACTTACCTCGATAACTCAGAACAGGCTGAGAATCAACATTTAGCTGTTTGAAGAGTTGAAAACGGAGGATAACGTTTTAACTACATTTTATCTAAACAGTCTGTTAAAATTGTTTCTTATGGGTTAAGAAAACAGAGTAGAATAAACAACGGGGATTAGAACGTGTAGCGTTTCCAGCGGGCATCTGAGACGTTTGTGTGCTCAGAGGTGATTGTTGAATGTGTGTCGACATGCTTTGCTGCAGGCGTCTTGTCATCAGTTCTATCTGAGGCAAAGTGGAGCAGAGAACCGACAGAGAGCTGGTAGAACTCTGACAGACACCAGACTCTCAGTCAGAGATGAGCTGCAAAGCCGTCACAATTCACTGCCCCGCTTTCAACACGCTGGAGATGCTGGTGGCTGTTACACACACACACACACACACACGTACACACACACACACGTACACACACACACACACACGTACACACACACACACACACACACACACACACACACACACACACACACACACACACACACACACACACACACACACACACACACACACACACACACAC